>FIZR01002837.1:0-17598 GCA_900060175.1 Ferrisia virgata
ACTTACGGCTCTGAAACTTGGACTTTATCAAAAAAAATTGAACACAAAATTAGAATAACCCAAAATTCAATGGAACGATCCATATTAAACGTCAAAAAAAAGGATCATATAAAAATTAGTACTATAAAATCAAGGCTAAAATATAACAAAAATGCGGTAAAATTAATCCGGAAAAAGAAATGGAACTGGGGAGGACACGTGGCAAGACTATCAGATAACAGATGGACACAAAAAATAACATTTTGGTACCTAACAGGCAAAAGAAGGCAGGGGAGACAGAGGGCCAGGTGGAGGGATGACTTCGGAAAGTTGCTCCAACACAGCAACTACCAAAGAATAGCCCAAGATCGGATGGAGTGGACTAGGCTGGGGGAGGCTTTTGCCCTAATGTAGGGCCTCAAGGACTACAGTCCTTGACAAGCTGTTATTTATTTAATCATTATACATGTAAGTCTAATGAGTTGACCTATCACTGATACAAGGGAAGGAAAATTAATGCGACATACCCGGTACAGTTACCGGTTAGATGTGATGGGTGGTCCATATCAACGCGGGACACCCTGTATGTAGAACGTATAACATAAATAATGTTGGTGTACGTGCGTATAAAACTATATACGTACATTTACGTTTATGGTGTAAAAGATACGTGGTACCTACGTATACGTAAATAACGACGTTACGTACGTATACGTTATTACGGAAAGGTTTTCGATGGCTGTGATGTGGAAGACATTTAAAAAGCTTTAAAGGGACCGTCGCTGTTGGATTGCAGCCCAATGCAACGGTTGAAATTTATGCGTTGTATATTCTAATACGACGTACGTACGTGTGCGTGCGTACGTTTGTTTTTCTTTATACAGTCGACGCCGAAGAAATAAGAAGGTTAGGTAAACGATTTAAAAAGTTAGATTTGGACAATTCAGGTTCAATTAGCACAGAAGAATTTATGATACTGCCAGAATTACAGCAAAATCCGCTCGTTCAACGTGTTATAGATATATTCGACGAAGACAGAAACGGCGAAGTCGATTTTAAAGGTAAATAGTTTTGATTTTTGGGCCACCGAAGGAAGGGTGTACGCTACAGTAGTGGTATTTTGAGGAGGAAGGTTTATATAGTTTAGATTATATGTATTCTATGTATAACTATACTTATATATATATATAAATATATGCGGTGTAGCGAGAAGTGCGTATCCACATTTACGGTTTTAAACGAAGAGAAAAAATACATGTCAAAAGCGTTTTACTATAGTTCGCTTATCCACGTGGAAAAGCCCGTATAGTATATACGCTTTTATGGTACAGTAATTTTCATTCGTTTAAAAAGACATTACAAACGATTCACCCTTTCGTTTGTTCTGATGTATGTGTGTAGAAGCCGAAGCCGAAGTCGAGCGAACCGCCCAGATTTCAGAACGTTTTGCCTACATACTTACTACTTACGTGTTGTACGAGAGTGGCGAATTGTTGTCGTCGTTGTTGTCGTTGTTGTTGTTTTTGTTGTTGTTGAGGTTTTGCTAAAATAACGCCGACTCTTTGTATTGTATATTATTACAGAATTCATTCAAGGTGTTTCACAGTTTAGCGTCAAAGGAGATAAAGAATCAAAATTAAGATTTGCATTTAGAATTTACGACATGGATAATGACGGGTATATTTCGAACGGAGAATTATTTCAAGTACGTAGCGCAGCGCAGCGAGCAAAAAGCTCGTATTTAATGACGCACCCCCCCCCACCACAGCCCCCAACCCCAACCAACGTGTATTAATAATATACTCGATTATGTGTCTACAGGTACTTAAAATGATGGTAGGAAGTAATTTAAAGGATACGCAATTACAACAAATAGTGGATAAAACTATATTGTTCGCTGACAAAGACGAAGATGGCAAAATTAGTTTCGAAGAATTCTGTTCGGTAAGTTGAGATGGATTTTTTATTCCCCCCCCCCTCTGTTCGGCTTTTCTCTTCGGGTTATTCCCAAGTATCTTATCTCGATTTGATTTGTACGTACGAATCAATCGACACGACGTAAGAATGATGATGGTATTTGACGAAGAACTGATTTTGTAACGTTACATCCTCGTGTAGAGATTTGTTTATATTTTACGCTTCGGTTGGTATTTTCGAGGTTATTGAACTTGAGCTATACGGTATGATTTTAACCGAGTATTAATAATATGGGTTAATTGAACTTCACGACCTTGCTATTCATCTGCCGGAATTTTCCCTAAATGACCCACCTGTAAAAAGTGAATTTTAATTTAGGTGTTTTTTTGCCTTAATTTCCCGTCTGTCGTAAGTATCAACTTATTGGGGTTGTGGCCGGAGGAGGACGGGGGGGCTGAATATCATCCAAGTAAATTTCGAGGTCCTAATAGATTATTAAGACACTTTTTTGGTGTATCAGATGAATAATTATTTTTATTTATTTATTCTACTTTTTTTCTCCCAAGACCAAAATCATTTGACCCAAAACCGATTGAATTCAACCAGTGGAGTTAGATTGGTGATGAATTAGATATACAGGCTGTTTCAGTGTGGAAGTAATAAGGGTATTCCTGGATAAGTATAGCGAAATGCCCTTGGATCAGATTTTCAAAATTTTCACGAAACATCATTGAGTATTCCTGAAAAAATTTTAGGGCCAAAAAATTTTCCCCACCTCCCCCCCTTGCCCAGAATATTGAAAACACGTCGCGCGTATTTGAGGAAAAATTATGATTTTAATCAAAATTTTTTGAGGGGTCTATCAACATCAATTTTTACAAAATTATTCATCTCAATGGAGGGGGGAGACATTGACAAAAGAAAAGTTTGAATTGCTGTAGGTGCGGACTCTGGAAGGGCACATGAAATTTTTTTTCGCCAAAGTATGTCTTTTAATTACTATAATTTTTAGAAATTTTTTCAATTTTTTTTTTTTTGAGATTTGGGTCGTTTTCAAAAACTTAAAAAATGCTCAAAAATGATTTTTTCACAGAAATAATTGGCAATACGCTAAAAATGAATATAAGTAAACTTGTTCAGTGTGAAATTTTATATTAGATTTCGTCATTAAAGTTTTGGCCAAGGTACGTGATTACAAAATTATGGGTATCATTTTTGTTGAATAATTCAAAAATTTGTTCTCATGGCATATCAATTACATTGATGTTATTAGGAAAAAAGAGTATACTCTTTTCAATGCTGCAAACCTCATCTCTCTATCTCACTTTGATCAAAAATTTTGAGCATTTAAATTTTTATAAAGAGGAATGAAATTGTGAAAAACCTAATTTCTTATTACTTTTGAGAATTTAAAATCTCATAATTTTTCATCATCCAATAGAGATAGAAGAATGAGGTTTGTGGCATTGAAATGAGCGCAATTTTCTCTTCTAATCACTTCAATTCAATCGATGTCTTGAGAACAAATTTTTGAATAATTCAATAAAAATGATGAAAATTTAAAGTTTTGGCATATGTTTTTCTCATTATTTTATCAATTACTGGCTTGCCTGCTCTGCAGTTGCAAAAGATACTTAGACCATCGCAATCTAGACAGAATTCTCTTAACCCTCGAATAAATTTCAAATCTCTACCCATTTCAGTTTTCGAGCTGTATTCGTTTGAAAAACTTGCACGAAATTGGAAAAAATACTGTCCAAATCAGAGTAGATCAGCTCCTGCGGCTCAAAGGCTAGGCAAACATGCATGCATAGACTTGGTATGTGTTGCCTAGTTACAGGCTGAAATCTCTTACTTCTACCATGAAACACCCTGTATACGAGCGAGAATGGCTTTGGGTCAAAATTCGTTAAAATTTGAACCGGAGGTGAAAGATATTAAAATTTAGTTAGCTTCCTGAATGTGCATTTTGGGTGGTGCGATTTTTCTGCTCTCAAGTGCACCATTACAGCTTCATAAAAAAGTAAATTTTTAGACAGTTTTCGCCGTTTTTTGAATCTGTATTGTGCTGAAACTACTTTTCCCTCCTCCTCCCCCCCTCCTCCCACAAGTCATCAAACCAAAATATATCCTGCGTGCAGTAGAATCAGTAAGGGTTCTAGATGTATTTTTTAAGGGTTTCAATCGTTCATCATAAGACCATCTTAGCATTGCACAGAAACCAAACTGAAATATAATTGACTTGGGAGACTGAAATTTTATGAGTAGATTAAATAAATGTCCAGAAGTTGCTTTTGAAAATCTCGAGTTTTTTCCTCTCGACAGTGCTTTTTTATACGGATCCAAATTATTTTCGTGTTTGGTCTTCTTCTGAGGGCTGTCCAAATTGATATAGGCAGAGAAAGATTCTGTTGAAAAACGTTAAAACATTTTCACTTTCGGTAAATTTGTGAAAAATTTTAAGAAGAGGATGGAATGAAATTTTTTCTCATATTTCGATTTTAAAGATTAATTTAACATAATTATATCGGTTTTGAAAATTATTTTGAAAATTTTTAAATTGATAAGAACAAATTTGCATTATTGGGATCTCAGATATCGATTTGAAAAGGCACTGCCAGGGGGTTCTTACGCACATAGAAGTATGTCTCAAGTTTGTGGCTTTGTAAATAATTTTACTTCAATAGGCTGGTAAAATTGTCTAAATTCTTAATAATTCATTACCCCTCGTACCCCTCCATTCGACCTCATGAACATATACGTAATGAATGAATTTCTATATCCCGCTGGTTATATTATGCTGAAAAGGATGATTTTATGTTTGGAATACCGGGCTCGATTTCAACATTTTAGCAATTTTCTGAATAAAAATAACGTTGGCACCGTTATCAATACTTTCGTCTTGAGTAGCAGTGAAGAAAAAATAAATAAAAAAGAACACAGTATCCTTTTCTTATTTTTATCTTATATACGAAAATACCGCGGCTTAGAACTTCGAGATACTGAATAAAAAAAGAATACTTCATCAAATTACACCCCTCTCGGCCCCCCTTTACCATCTATTTCTCTCCTGGAAAATTACACGAAAAAATAATTACCTACCCCGAGTAAAATAATAATCTTCGACTTTTCCTCTTCCACTCGTCGCTTCGCTTTGCGATGCTCGTCGACCGGTGTGTAATAAAAACACGATTTTATTCCCAGTTTACCATTTTGTCTCGTTATCTCTTGTATATCGTATACGTCTACGTAGGTTTAGGTATAGCTACGACGAGTAAAATAAATATAATTAGGGACAAAAAAGTATATGTATAAAATTTTCCATTCGCTGCAATGTTGATCGTGTGGTGGCTTTTCAATCTATATAACTGAATCCTAACCGTGCGTTGATTTTTTTTTTTTTTTTTATCGGTATCGGTATTGAATTTCCTTATATTGTACGTACGTGTGTTTAGTGTATGTCTATAAATGTGTAACAGTGTGTGGGTATTTTGGACGTCGATCAAATTATAATTGGAAGTAGCGAATAGAAAAAAAATAAGGTATTTACCAACGCTACTGATAGGTTTTCGTTGAGCTGGTACGGTACTTTACGATTGTATGTATGTGTGTGTGTGTGTGTGTGAAGTGCCGGTGTATGGGTAGATAGATATTGGTGAGATATGTGTTTTTTTCTTTTCGTTTTTGGTATTAATATCGAACGTGCGAATGCTTGTTCACCTTGATGAAAGCGTTAGATTAATAGACGTCGTTCAACGTGGTGTACGTTGGTCGTCAATCTATCCTAGGTTCCTTCCTATCCTACACGTATAGACTCCTATATACCGTGTGTGCGAGCAATGTGTTAAGCTAGCTATAAATTTTCATTGCTCGGGCGTCTGGTCTGCTACCTGCTATCCACCTTCGATGGATGGTAAGACATGGCACCGCATCAACCAATATTATCGATGGTTATTTACTCTATGGTATGTCTACATTAGACCAAATTACTGTAAGGTTAAAAAAGAAAAAAAAATGAAAAACTGAAATAAAAAAAAATAGCATCGTAATGCGTTTCTTTTTGAGCCTGATTTTGCTAAATTGAAAGAAATGAGAAAATTGCCCATTCATGGAATAAAGAAAAGATACCCGCTAGAATGTTTTTCTTCGGTAATGGTAAGGGTACGGGTAGATATTGAAATGAATATATATATGAAACCCCGAAAAGGCGCTTTTAGAGCAGCCAATCAATCTGCATACCAAATTTTACCTTTCTAGCTAAATTAAGAGGATAGATCGGTTTGAGACAAGCTCGAAAAATAAGAAAAACTACTAGAAAAATATTTCTTCAAGACTGTGAAGAAAGGCAAGGGGACTAAAAAGTTGAAACTTCCAAAAAAGCACATCTAAATCTACAAACCAAATTTCAACTTCCTAGCTCAATTTGGAGGAGAGATATGCGTAGCACAAACTCAAAAAAATGTCAGGCGTCCAAGGTGATTGAAAAGTCGAAACTACCAAAAAAAAGCATTTAGGAGCTGCGTTAATTTTTTTTTTTTTTTTTTGCGTCTGTCATTATTGCCAAGTTCAGCTGGGTGAGGTGTGTTTATTGGTAATATTTAGTACAATCTTAGATTATATAAGTTACATTGAAGGTCGGACAGACCACCAACAACAACAGAGGAGAAATTTTAATGGATATCATTGAGCACTTCAGTCTCAAACTTTATAATACGAATGACACATGAAGAGAAGTCTATTCTTGACTACACGCTTTTCTCTGCTCAGATCACTGTCAGCAACTAGAAAGTTCTATGTGAGATCACCCTGTCTGATCACAAATACGTTCAATTTGAAGTGCACACAGATAGACGTATTCAAGGACCTTTTCACCAAAAGAAGAATAATGATGCTGACTGTTGAATATCATCAGAGAACTGAATTTACCAGTCATTGATATAAATACAGCTCCTCGAGATATAGATACATATGTTAACAACCGTGGCACAGGATCTATACTTAATCCAAATACCAAATTTCAAGGTAGTAGCTCGATTTGGAGGGGAGTATTATGAGAGGAAGAAACTCGAAAAATAAGAAAAATCAGCCCGAAAAAACAATTTTCAGGGGCTACGAGGGGAGGGAGGGAGTTGCAAGGGAGCTAAAAAGATGAAAAGTCCAAAAGGCACTTCTAGTACACGTACTAAATCTACATGCTAAATTTCAAACTTTTCAGCTTGACTTGTGAGGGGGGGGGGTATTTGCAATATCAACTCAAAAAATAAGAAAAACCTACCAAAAATCCACTTTTTTCGGGGTGGGAGAGGGTACAACAAATTTAAGAAGTCAACCCCCCTGTGCCAAGCGTATCTAGAACCTATGCTAAATCCACCTATCAAATTTCAGCTTCCTAACTCAATGTGAAGGGATGTTATGGGAGGAATAAATTTGAAAAATAAGAAAACCCGATCAAAAAACCATTTCTTCGAGGCTGTAATGGGGTGCAAAGGGGCTGAAAAGTTGAAACCCCCAAGAATCACATCTATGGCACCTACTAAATCTACCAGCCAAATTTCAACTTCCTAGCTCGATTTAGAGAGGAGATATGTTTGGGTCAAACTTAAAAAATAAGAAGAGCTGTTTAAAAAAACCATTTTTGGGGGAGCTTTGAGGGGGGGGGGAGTGCAAGGAAATTAAAAATTTGAAATGTCCAAAAATCACTTCTAGGACACTTATTAAAATTTACATGCCTAATTTCAAATTTCTTAGCTCGACTTGGAGGGCAGATATTTGTGGTGTAAGATTAAAAAATAAGAAAAATCTACCAAAAAATCACTTTTGGGTACCTGAGGAGGTACAACGAGGTTGAAAAGTCGACCCCCCCCCCTAAAGCGTATCTACAATCTATGCTAAAACCACATATCGAATTTCAACGTCCTAGCTCAATTTGGAAGGGTGTTATGGGAGGAACAAATCCGAAAAATAAGAAAAACCGACCAAAGAACCCTATTTGCGGAACTGGGAAGGGGTGCAATGGGCCTGAAAAATCGAATCTCCTAAAAAGCACTTCTATATTACCAAATTTCAACTTCCTAGCTCAATGCGGGGGGGAGGGGGATTGGAGAGGAAAAGTCGGTTTTTAGGATCCCAAGAAGGAGAACCTCCCCATATCTCCCCTCCTAATTGACCTAGGAAGCTGATTCTGGGATATGTGATACAACTTCAGACTCTCTCTATCGATTGGATTTAAAAGCATCAATTTTTGTGCCTTTTGCCCCTCAGCACCCCCATGATTGTATTTTAAGTCAAGGTCATCTCTGCATATATATATCCAATTCGTCGCCAAACTGAGCCTACTTACTGAATTGGAGCAATTTCAGTCAGTATTGCCCAGAGTAAATGATTTTAGTCTTTAGTGAGGAGGGGGGGATGAAACTAAAGATACTAAAGTACCTTAAAAATGGACTCTGTGTTGAAACAAAAATATAGAATAAAAAAATTGGAAATTCGAATGATGAAATCTGTGTAGAAAAAAAATTATAAAATATAAACGTTTTAATTTTAAATAATAAAATTTCAATTTCACGTAATAAAAAAAAATATTTTATAAAATTGTAAGTTTGAATGATGAAATCTGTGTATTGAAAACAAATTTTCAATTTATACAATGAAATTAGAACAGAGAGAGAAAAAAGATTTCCATGCAAATGCATTTTATTGCAAAGGAAAAGATCCGAGCGGGGACTCTTTGAAAAATAATATTTCGGTCCCCTAATGGACTACTTTATCGCAAAATCTAATGAGAAAATGATCGAATTGGGGCACTTGGAAAAATGATATGTCTGTCCCTAATGGACCATTTGGTTCCTGATGGACCATTTGATTCTAAAATCTAATAAGGTAAAAGGTACAATTAGGACCCTGAATAATGATATTCCGTTTGATCACTAATGGACCATTTAATCTCTAATGGACCATTTGGTCCCAAAATCTAATCAGCTCTGAAGAATTGTGATCCGAAGCTATGGTGAAAATTTCAAGAAAATCGAGCCATTTTCACTCGAGTTATCGCGTTAGAAAACAAATAAACAATACAAACAAACTCTGACGATCGCAACAGCGGACATAGTCCGCTAAAAAGGAATAAAAATCTTACATGGCCAAAAATGGTCTTAATGGTCTTGTAGGACCGTTAAATGGATTTCGTTGGTTTACCCCCCCCCCCCCCCCCCCNNNTTTCCCCCCCCCCCCCCCCACCTGTAGGTCGATAGTCTATTTTGACCTTGGAAAAAAGCTGTTCCTCTCCAATCTGTTTTTCAAATTGAATTAGGAAGTTGAAATTTTTGGCATGTAAGCTGGGTATGGGCTGTAGAGGTGCCATTTGAAGGTTCCGAATTTTCATTCTCAGTGCACCCTCCTCACAGCCCTGGCTTTCTTTGCCAATATAAATCGGAAAGACAGATTAAAAATACCGTTATTGGTACATGGTATAAATGGACGAATAAATATCGTACATGGCTAAAAATGGTCTTAATGGTGGTGTAGGGCCCTCCTCTCCCCTCAAACGCCATCCACTGTAGGTCGATAGTCTGTAATAGCCTGGTTCTCGTGGCCAATATGACTGGGGAAAAAAATTCGGCTAAAAATACCGAAATTGGTACACGGTGTATAAATGGACGAATACAAAGAAAATATCGAGTGGGTACTCCGGGTACACGTATTGGAAGAAAAATAAGGCGAAAAAAAAAATAAAAACACTAAGCTTTAAAACAGATCGACTTTTGTCTCAATGAAAACATTGCGGTGACCGCGGCGGGCCTAATATCGATATAAGCTACTCCTCTATTGGTTCTATCATCGCGTCGCTTCAAAAGCAGAGAGGTAAAAATCTGTCTACGTTGGCGAGCGGAGTAAAATAGGGAAAAAAAACGACCCACCGACGCTGTGTGAAATACTATGAAAAAGGCGGCTCGTCCGATGAAAAAGGATCAATTCGAGGCTGCTGTACACACTATGTATGTATATATATATATATATATATATATATATATACGCTGTACCTAACCTAACCTATACACATACGTACACACGTATACGGTACACAACATCGCCATCTATTTAGCAGCAGCGGTGGTTTTCATTTACGCGACGAACGGACGGGCGGCCGGCGACGGGCGGGTATCGCGTTCGCGGCTCCGCAACGATCACACGCTCGAGTGATTTTTATTCTAAAACAAATACTTTACCGTATTAATGCACGCAGAGCGGAGAAATTATCGGATTTCGCGTATGTAATTGGCGGCGTTGCGTTGGTGGTCGTTTAGCCACGTCGAGCAGTGCGCCACGCTACAGCCCCCTCCGGGCCAAACCCCCCTTTATGCTTGTATAGCCTGACTCTCGGTACGCGGTCATCGTCGATATTTCGCGCGCTACGAACCGTGCTGGCGGTGGGTATTGGCCGTTGGGCATTCACGTTACCTACACCTCCACCTCCACCGGCACCGTACCGTATGGGAGCAGCGAGCGTACCAGCGTAATATATGATGAAGCGTAAAATGACGCCAAGCCCAAGATGAAGCGCAGCAAGAGGAAACGAAACGAAACGCTTTAACACGACCAACCATTTATAATTCTATCAAAATATAACAGCAGATTTGGCTATGTACATAAATATGACGCGAGAAGAGCAGTATTATGCATTAAAAGCTTGTCTGTTGATGACTGCGACGACGACGACGACGACCAAGATGACGATGATGATGACGGGTGTAGTCGTATATACACATGCACATATTACAGTGTCTATTGCAGGGTTGGAAGAGGGTGAGCTTATTGCAGACAAGCGTCAATCGCAACCGTCGCATCGTGTCGTATTTGTATTGATATGTGTATTTACCTAGCCTGAGAGGGTAAACTGTAGGTACAAATGGATGGATTTCGTTCTCACGACACGATGGTCGATTTTCAGTTCTCGTATGAGAGGAAAAAGCATGTCAAGTGCATATAAAAAACGTAACGTACAATTGCCCGTTGGTATTTGAAGATGATGGACGAGACGCTGGTACCAGTTTCATCGTCATTTCTAGGTGGAGAAAATTGTGTCCTGGAAATATGTTGAATGTTTTCCTCTAAGTTTTGAAATACAATGTTGTCGCACTTTGAGAGAAAGGTGGTCTCTTTCTGCTGCAAAGGACAGTCGGCGAGTGGGGCTGAAATTTCGTTTTATCAAATTATCTTGGCCTCTATGCGGGTATTCGACATTTGATATTAATTCGATTTATTCACTCTATGAAATCCATTTATTGGTAAACTTTTTGAAATCGTCGAAAATCATTGAAAATTGGGTAAAAAGTTGACTGAAATGAATGAAAATTGAAGAAAATTAATCGCAAATCAAGGGAAAATATTGAAGAAAGAAGATGAAAATTGGCCTAAATTTGGAGGAAGATAATCGCTGTAAAGAATCGAAAATTTTGCTGAAATTCTGAAAAAAATGGATAAAAATTGCACATATATTGCATATAATTGATTACAAATCATGAAAAAATGTTAAAAATTGATTTGAAATATGAAAAAAATAAATAGAAAATCTATTCAAAAAATAAAAAGTAAAGAAAATTGAATGAAAATCATGGAAAAATGTTGAAAAATCATCGAAATTTTGGGTATAAATTTGATAAAAATGAGTGAAAATTGATCCAAAATATAGAAAAACTTGTGTAAAATTGTTGAGAATTTGGTAAAAATTTGAAGCAAAAATGCATCGAAAGAATGTAAGTTCTAATACGTTTTACCTTGTCGACATAAATTCAACTTTGATATTCGCCATTTCTCAACACAATTTTTGTCACATCTCAACTTTTCAACTTGAAGTCATAAAATCAATTCAGGATCACGGTCAACTTTTGACGGCTCAACATTGAGCATATTTCTTCAACATTTCAATTTGAAATCATAAAATCAACCCAGGGTCAAGGTTGATTAATTTTCCTCAATATTTCAACATAAAATCGTACAATAAATTCAGGGTCGCAGCCAACTGTTGATGGATCAACTTTGAACATCTTTAACTTTTCTCAACATTGCAACTTGAAATCATAAAATCTATTCAGGGTCAAGGTCAACTGTTTACGTGTCAACTGAAAATTATAAAATCAATTCTTCATAAAATAAGTCCATCGATATCATTCCAGGCCATAAAAATCTGTCCACTGATGTCAGTCCAATGATGATGTCACACTGTTAATGGTCCGCTAATAACATTTCTAATTTTCCTTAACATTTCAACTTAAAATCATAAAATCAATCCCTCATAAAATAAGTCCACTAATGTCATTCCACGCCATAAAAATCTGTTCACTGATGTCAGTCCAATGATAACGTCACTCTGTTGAGGGTCAATTGTTGACAATTTTTCCAGAATGCGCTATTAAACATCTTTCAATGTTAAAATCAAAAACTTAGCACCAAAAATGTAAAGGTTTCATAAAATCACTCCCAGCCCCAAGACATATCCATTTTAATTTTTTTTCTTTTTCTTTTTTTTTCTTTTCCGAGTTTTTCCATTTCTTAATGTTTTCCGTTTTTAAATTTATTATATTTTTCAATGTTTTTAAACTTTTTTAATTTTTTAATTTTCCAATTTTTTCTGTTTTTTGATTTTTTTTATTATTTTTATTTTAAATTTTTTCATTTTCAAACTTTTCAAGTTTCTTATCAAAAACTTAAGGCGAAATTCAAAAAAGAAACGATGAAAATCATTGAAAATTGGCAAAAATTTGACCAAAGTGGATAAAAATTGACCTGGTTAGGTAAAAATTTGATAAAATTATTAAAAAAAGCAAAAAAATGGTGAAAAATTGAGAAAAATAGGTGAAAATTGACCTAAATTCAGAAAAAAACGATGAAAATCAATGAAAATTGGAAAAAATTTGATAAAAGTGGTTAATAATTAACCTAAATTATTAGAAAAATTATTGAAAATCATCGAAAATTGGATAAAAATTCGATGAAAATGGGCCAAAAGTGCCAAAAATTTTATAGAAATTAGGAAAAAATGTTGAGAAATGGGTGAAAATTGATCTAAAATATGAAAAAAAAATATATATGAAAATAATTGAAAATAAGATAAAAATTTGGAAAAAAATGGGTAATAAGCGTCAAAAATTAATATTGAAAAGTTGGTGAAAATTGATCTAAATTCCCAAGGAAAAATTGTAAAAACCATCGAAAATTTTGCAGGAATTTAATGAAAATGGGTTTCAAAATGCAAACAATTTATCACAAATCAAGAGAAAAAAATTGAAAAATGAATGATAATTGACAAAAAATATTAAAAAGATCATTAAAAATCATCAAAATTCGTTGGAAAATTGACAAAAATGGGTCAAGAGTGAAGAAAATTAAGTAGAAAAAATTGAAACTTAAAGAGCGTGTTTATAAAAAAAATTTTAATTAAAGTTTAAAAAATTTCAAATTTTTAAAAGAACAGTTCTGTAAATTTTTACTTTTTCAAGTTTTTGTGAATAACAAAAATTACTCTAAAAGACGTGTATTGTTCTCCATTAGGATCGCTAATTTAGGTTTGTAAAGAAAAAATTTCTATTATGGGAAAATGTGCTGAAAAAATTTACCTTCAACACTTCATACTTCCTTCAATTTCAATTTTATGAAAATTTTTCACACAATATTTTCTGTTCACTATTATTAATATTTTTAATTTTCTCAATCAGATTTAAGTTTTGGAAAAAATTCTTTCCATAGAAAATCAAATGTCATAAAGAAAAATCTTCGTAGCTCTTTCGATTTTTAAACTAGGCATCTTGTCGTAATAACGTTTTTTATTTGTCTCAGTGTTATTTGTTGTTACATTTTAGTAGATGTTTCGTGAGATACCCTATTTAATAGTCCACTTTTTGAAATTCTTTGGGAAATTTGACGGAAAATCATTGTAATTGGCAACACTGAAAAAAGCGTTTAACAAAAATGTGACGATTTCTCCCCCAGTCCTGAGACATATCCACCTCATCGAATTGCTAGTGCATGGAAATACTACTTCGTGGGTTATTCCTTGCCCTAACACAATACTAATTGCCCCCATTGAAAAAATGATAATAACCTTTCTTGTAGGAAATTTAATACCCTTTAATTTTGCGCTGAGCTATTTTTCACGTAGAATCCATAGGAACCGAGATATTCAAAAAAAACAAAAAAAAATTCTAACCCTTTTTGATCCGCTCTTTTGTCGAATTGAATTTTCGACAGAACACCTGCCATCACTGTGCCTGGTCTACGATTAAAAAGGTATATAATACATTTTAGGAATACAAACGTTACGTTGGTCGCATCGCCAGCTCGCTAGCTCGCTCGCTCGTTCGCTTAGCCCAGTTCAAAGAGGGGGTTGAAGAAATGTAATTTTTACGCAATTACGGAACAAGATGCGCGGGTGTCGCGGTTTACATAAGATGGCTGTGTGCCGAGCTCGGGGGCATTTAATTAAACGAGTTTTCCTCTTTAATGGGCTGCTCGAGTTGGAAAGAAAATATTCTTCGGATATAATTTCGCTGTTTAAATTTTACTTTCTGCCAGAAACGAAATAGAGAGACTTTGCACGAAGATACACAGTGTACCTTGTATAAAGTTTTCGAATACCGAAGAAGTAATTTGTCGACGGTTTTTTGGCGGCGCTACGAACGCGAATTAAATACCTAACTCGTCCATTGAGGTTTTCCAACCGTGTTTAGAGAATGCGATTTAGTTTACTGTAGATGAGAGAAAGGTTAGGTCGATTGTGTGCGTGTGTGTGTGTGTGTGTGTGTATAAATGCCTGGTGATTTGTAAAAGGTATGAATTAGCAAACTGTTCAAAGGAAGGAAATAGATATGTCTCCGACGATACGTACAACGTACACCTGTATCTAATACACGTTATCTTCCTTCGTAGGGGTATTAGAGAGGGGTTTGTGAAATGTACAGAATGTAATTTGTGGTTATTTGTTTTCGTAGCGAATGAAATCATTGCTGCTTTATGCTGCTTCATATAGTCAAACATCGTGCAGTGAATTGATTTATTAAAAGTACAACTTGCTGTGTAAGGCTCGTTTATTTATGAAAACTTAATAAGATTTTAAATTAAGTTACTTCTATACCGTAGACAGGATTCTTTCCAAAATGACGAATTTTAATCTAGCACGCTTCTTTAAAATTTAAAAAGAGCTTAATTTGCTTTCCTTTTTTTTAATTCAACAGGTCATCACTTTGGTGTAACTCGTGGTTATGAAAATTTCAACCGAGTATTCTCGATTTACTCGCAGAATAAAAAAAGCAAAATTCGTCTACTTATTTGCAGGGGTTTTTTATTTCTGAAATTTAATTTTTCGAAAAGGTAAAAGTGATATTATTCCAATGGATTTTTAAAATTTTCGCCCATGTTGTTTTTTTTTTGTTTTTTTTTTATAGCAGGAGAATGAGGATAGTTATTTGATTAAAGTCAGACTACGTACAAGTACGAGATTGGATTTGCGTTAAAATTATTTTTCAGGGCCATCCAACAATATCTGATGATTGATTCCACAATTGGAAGACGAGGACGTTTCACCATTCTTAATAAGGGAGGGGCTTTCAAGGCACTAATTTCCAACAGACGTGGAGAAATTTGAAAAATCCCGAAGAAAAATTATTTTTCCAAAAGTATTGAAAAATCGTTCTCCGACGAATCTGTTGTTTATTATTAATTTTTAATTTACTCAAATCCAAAAAATTTTCGTCAAACTCTACTCAGCCAGTAGTACGCGGGTTAATAAAATTGCCTACTCGGTTCGCCGCAAAAACACGTACTATCAATCTTGTTTGGAATTCCACAGAGAACTAACATACTTACTCGAAATGAACTTGCGAAAAGTTTCCTAGTCGCCTTTCATCTGCTAAGTTTTTCATAGTAGAAAAAGGTCATTCAAAATTTCTTAGACATTGGAATGAGCCGAATTCCTTTTTTTTTTTTTTTTAAATCTACAACGATGTAGGCGGGGGGAGGGGTATAATAGTTGCTGAATGCTCTTAAAATAATCTGCTAAAAATTCCATCCTTCGACTAAATTTTTTCAACTTACGTAACTGACTCAGAATTCAATTTTTTTTTCAATTTTCAAAAAATTGCAAAAAGTTTTTTTGAAAATTTTTTACTGATCTTTAAGGGTATTCGCAATTTTTTATCACGTCACGGTGATAGGAGGGGGTCAAAATATATTTTCGGGGAAACTTTGACGTTAATTTTATTTTCTCCCAGAATTTTTGATCGATTTTTCTCACACTTGGTATGAACGTGGAGGTACCTAAGAAGAGTATTGTAGAATTTTTTCAAATCTTTCGAATTTTTAGCATGACCTTGAAATGAGCTTTGAAAATTTTGAAGGGTCTGGTAAGTCCCTATTTTAGAGCTAAAAATCCGGAAAAAAATTTCTCGAGTTATTAGGAGTATTTTACATCTGCCATTTTTTTTTCAAATTTTTTGTAGCCGTGGTCTCTTTACAGTCCTCTAAAAAAGAGTTATTTAGTCGCGAATTTGATACTTGACGAACCGAAAAAAATGGATTTTGAGGACTACAGAGAGGACCACCGAATCGACTATAGAGAGTGAAATTGAAATCTTGCACTTTTTTTGGGGAGGGCTTCACTAAGAAAAATTTTCTTTGTAGTTTATCCGAAAAGCACGATAAAAGAAGCAAAAGTAACATTTTTCAAACACGCTTGAAAAATGGGTAATGACAAAAATTTAATAGCACTGATCATTTTGCCTATAAATTTATATAACAAATTTCATTTTCGTGAAAAAAAATTTTTTCGATTTTTTAAAGGTTTTTGAAATATGAGTCAGTTTTGCAAGTTGAAAAAATTGAATCGGGGAAGTGAAATTTCTACCATATTATTTAGAGATCATTTTGCAACTATTGTGGTGCCTCTCTCCCTTCCTCACACAGATACAAAAAAAAACAAGATTCGGACCTCCCTATAAGACTTGCAGGTTCTGGTGCGTTATTAAATTCATGAAAGTAATCCAGCTTGTTCGTTTTGTACTTATTTCAACTGATATTTCTGTTATTAGGTTATCGATGTAGTATGATTTTTAGCCTGATTTTCCATGTCATATTGTCAATGAAAACTTGGATGTTACAGTCCATCGACCAACATCGGTTGGAACGGGGAATACCAACAAAATCGGTTTTGGGGTCCTAGAAAACTATTAGGAAAATTTTTAGCCATGTCAGATATTTATTTTTATTTTTTTTTACCGAACATTGAAATCGTTTACTTCGCTCGATACTGACGAAAATCACTCCAATTTGGTCAATTAGCTTAGTTTGGTGGTAGATTAAATATATATGAGTAGGGATAACCTAGGGTCAAAATTCAGTTTTGCCCCATTTTGGGAGAGGGGGTGCTGAAGGGTCAAAAGCACAAAAATTGTTTTTTTTTTTAAGTCAATCGATAGAGAATTCAAAGTTCTATAACATATCCAAAAATCAACCTTCTAAGACAATTAGGAGGGGAGATATGAAGTTTTCCCCCCTTTTTGACCTTGAAAAAAGGGGCGTTCCTCCCCTATCCCCTTCCAAAATGAACTAGGAAGTGGAAATTTGGTATGTACATTCAATAGCAGTCTTAGATGAGCATTTTGGGGTTTCCGACTTTTCAGCTCTATTGCACCCCCCCCCCCCCCCCCCCCCCCC
>FIZR01002840.1:0-35770 GCA_900060175.1 Ferrisia virgata
CGTCTGCAAATAAAGTGGTGATGAAATCATCTAATATAGGAAAGTCATGGGTATAAAGTAGGTACAAGAGTGGTCCTAAGGTGCTACCTTGCGGTACCCCTGCCTCTATTACCGCGATTCTTGATTGAGCTGTGCCAATTTTTTCGTAGAAGGTGCGTCTATCCAGATAATAAGTTGAGAGCTTGCACAGGTTTTATGAGAAGAACTTGAGTAGCTTGTGAATGAGTCTCTTGTGCCAAACTTTGTCAAATGCACAACTGACATCAAGGAAGGCGGCTGGAGCAAACTCTTTATTTTCAAGCGCCTGTGAGACGTTGTCAGCTACGCGGTGATTTTTTTTTTTTTTTGGATAAGGGTTAGTGGTACTGTTAGATATTTAGAGTGAATAGCTGCTCATACGCCTAAAAAGCACATTTAGGACCTCTGCTAAATCTACATACAAAATTTCAACTTCCTAGCTCAATTTAGAGGAGAGATATGTGAGGAACAAACTCAAAAAATAAAAATAAAACTACCCTGGAATACGGTCAAAATTGCAGTTTCTTCCTGTATAAAAGTTCTACTTCACATTGATAAGTGACCCCCTCTCTTATGATGTTTTTTGCTGCATCATGAATTTTGGTAACGTCACCTTCTTGGATCGTCATGTTTTTGCAACCTCACATTTCATACTTCGGCATGTTTCTACAATGTCACGTCACTTTTTTCCAGCGTCACGTATAAATGTCACGTCACGTTTCTTATATTGTCGCGTCACGTTTCTTATAGTGTCACGTCACGTTTCTTATAGTGTCACGTCACGTTTCTTGAGATATCACGTTCTCAGTGTCATGTGTTTACGTCGTCACGTTTCTGCATTGCCATTAAACTATTCGTGATAGTTCTAATTAATTACCCTAATTGACTTATTCACACAATAATTAATAAACCCGCTCATTCTAATTAATTACACTAATCGATATATTAACGATGGTCAACTCAACCCTGCGTCGTTCATTTATTGTTTAAATTAACCACACTAATTAACTTACTGTCAATAATCAACCATGCTGCTTATACTAATTAATCGCACCAATTAACTCATTCTCAGTGATTAAAAAATTTGATTTTTATCGCCACTAATCTACTTCACTCATAACTGTAATTAATTACTCTAATTAACTCATTTACCATTAATAATTTCTCTCGACTCCAAAAAACCACATTTTCAAAACTTTCAAGACGATAGAATGAGGATGTAAAATGGAAATCCCCAAAGCGCTCATTAGGGACTCCCTGCTAAATGTGCCTGCCAGATTTCAACCCCCTACCTTGATTTGAAAAGGTGGTAGGAGTGGAACAGGCCATTTTCAAGGTCAAAAAGGGGAACACTCGCATATCTTCCTTTCTAATTGACCCATGAGGATGATTTTCGATTACGTTATGCAAACTTTATATTTTCGAATAGCTTAAAAAAGAACAATTTTTGCGGCCTTCGCTCCTCATCACCCCTTCCCCAGATTTGGAAATTATTGGATTTTGATCCAGGACCATCCTCACTCAAAAATATAAAATCCGCCGCTAGTCTGAGCCTACTGCCCAAATTTGAACGATTTTGGCCGGTATCTAGCTGGTTTCGGCGGGGGGGAAGGGGGCGATTAACGAAATAAATATCATACCTGGCCAAAAATGGCCGCAATGGTTTTCTAGGACCCCTAAACGGATTTTGTTGATGCTTCTTCTTTGCCCTATGTATCCCCTGTGAGTCGATGGTCTGTAATGGCCTGGTTTTCATTGACAATATGACGTAGAAAATCAGTCTAAAAAAGAAAGAGGAAGGTTTATGAATACTTGGAACTTATTCTATTCACTACGATGCGATGCGACGAGTCAAAATACTTATGAAACGTGAAAAATAAAACAAGTGGGAATACAAACAGGCGGAAAAAATAGTATTCGGACGGAACGTGCTCGTTGAGAGCTGCTGTCAACGAAACAGAATCAAAATTTGAAATTATTACGTATTTCCAGTTCAGTACAACTAGAAATTGAATTGTCGAAGGGGTGCAGATTGTAGCAAAACCGAAACAAGATGTTGTAAGATTACGATGGAAAGCCGAGTAGAAGCGAAAAAGTAGGCGATATTAGGGAATACGAGTGACAATTTTCGGCATTGAAATTACCTTTATACTACTTGTTTCGCGAGAGACAGTTGACATTCGCTGTTTCTGTGGTCTATAGGTGTTTGGCATTACCCATCTGTTATGTGGTATTTTTCCATTGTTTTGTAAAATTTTCTTATCAACCTGCTTTAATATATCAGTCTAAATTCAATGTGCCAGTATCAAGTTAAAGTTAATTTTACTTCCACTCATTTTTTTTCTGCGGACGACGAGGATCTAATTTAGGGTGAAGGGGGCCTCCTCCACTAGGCGTCTGAAAAGTTATGTAATTGTGCTGATTTTTTTAAATTTTTTTCATAAGACACCTTTTGATGATTAATAAGTATTTCAAGTTGAAATGTTCATATTTTGACCCCTCCTTCGGAAGCTGATAAAATTTTCTGTGAGATTAATTTAATTTAAGATTATTTAATTGGTATACCATTTCAATGTTTAAGGATCGTGTTTCAATTATTGCCAGTTTATTGTGAATGATGTCGACAGAAATGTTTTGAAAGGCGGAAGGGGGAATCTCCAATTTTTCTTCGTGGTGGGGTAAGGTTTATATTTTATCAAAAAAAACCGTGTACTATCTGATAAGATAGCATGAAGATACATTACGGTCATGTGTAGTATTTTATCTATTTCATTTCATATCACCTCGCCCGAAGTATAAAATTAGTTAATCATCAAAATTCAACGATGTACAAATTTGAGAGGGGACATGTTGAGTGGCTAAAATTACAGAAATTGTTCGTTCTTAAACCAATCGATAAATAATCAAAAGTTGCATAAAACATTTAAAATTCATCCTCCCATATCGTTTAGGAATGGGGATATGGGGTGTTTTCATCTGTTTGAATTTCTAAAAAAATGTTTCATCGAAAAACTCCTCCTTCTCTGATCAGTTAGGCGCCTGAAATTTCATATGTAGATTTTATTGACGCCCAAGATTTACTGTTTGCTGGTTCAACTTTTCAACCCCCAAATAAGAATTTTTTGGGTTGTTTTTGCTGTTTTTCGAGTTTGCCCCAGGCATATCGTCTACCGAAATTAACCAAGAAAATTTAAATTTGATATGTAAGAGTAGGATCTATAGACACTGGAACTACAAGATACGCATCTGGTGGTCTCAAGAGTAAGAAGAATTAGTAAATAGTTACTCATAGTTTATCCTGTGGAGGCGCTGATCACAATGTCCCGGATATTGTTTAGAAGTCAAGTTACCATTCAGAGCAGCTTTTCCCCTAAATCAAAACCAACAGTGCAGACAAACACTGAGATTTGAACCAATCAAAATACAGAAATTTCAGTGCATGCCTCCGCGAGATTCGGTAAATAGCGCTCCTAATGGCTATAGTTATGAACAACTCGGACCAGGATTTAGTGTAACTTACCGCTATGACTGACAGCTAGGCATCCTGTAGTTCTGGTGTGTGTAATGGGGCTTCTAAATATGTTTTCTGCACTTTTTTACCAAGGTTTTCGAGCTGAACAGGATGCAGATTTCACCTCCCCCCCCCCCCCCCCCCCACACGGTGATGGCTGTTCCATTTTCAGTTTATGTGAACAAAGTCAGTTTTGAAGTCTTAGAAGACCATTACGACCATTTTTGGCCACGTTGAACATTTATTTTTTCTCCCTGAAACTAAAAATCTTTGCTCGGCTTGATACTGACTAAAATCAATCAAATTTGAGAAATAGCCTCAGATTGGCAGCAGATTTGATACCCTGAAGTGGGGTTAACCAATGGTCAAAATTCAGTTATGCCCAAATTTGGGGGAGGTGGTACCGAGGAGCAAAAATTGCAAAAATTGTTACTTTTCAAGTCAATTGATAGAAAATTTAAAGTTGTATAACATATCCAAAAATTAGCTTCCTAGGTCAATTAGGAGGGGAGATATGAGGGATTTTCCCTTTTTTGTCTTTGGAAGAGGGCTGCTCCTTCCCTATGTCTCGTCTAAATTGAACTAGAAATCTAAAATTTGGTATGTAGACTAAAAAGAGGTCATAGATCTGCCTTTTGATGGTTTCAACTTTTCAAACCTACTCTCCCCTCCCCTCTCCTCCTCACAGTCCCAAAAATGTTGTTCCTTACTGTTTGAATTTGTTCCTTGTGTAACTCTCCTCCAACTTGATCTAGGGGGTTGAAATTTGGTATACAAATTTAGTATACTGTACAGAAATGAATGAAGGATAAAAATGAGTAAAAAAAAGTAGTGGACTCGTATGTACATAGATAAAGTTATTGATCTATTTCAGGTAGGTCATTAGCTTACATTTTAATTTCCCATGTGTGACCTTTCTATCTTCTACTTCCATTAACAGTTATATTCTTTGCGAACTAAAATATAATATTCTCCTAACATAATTGTACTATCAGTATGACCCTCCCTTCTACCCCCTTACCTCTGAGAAAGCCTACTAAATATACGAAGTACTGAAAAGTATAACTTATACCTAAACCTAAACCTACCTACGTATACGTACTTGGACATGTAGATATGCGAACAGTGTACAGTGTGTTGACAACGCTACAAAACAATACGTAAATCTTGGCTTACAATAGAGAAATGATTTAGTATAACGGCGGTTATTGAATGATGACTGTGTCTAAAACGGTGTTAATGTGCGATTAACGTTATGTTCGAAGATTGTGAATTATACGTGGCTAGATGTGTTGTGTATACATATACCAAGTATATGTATCTGTATTATACATGCATATAAAGTACGTATTTGTCGTAGTATATGTGCTATGATATGGTACCAGGATATCTAACTCTTGAACTAAACGTTTGTAATACGTACAAAGGTATATACATGTACTAGCGCAGAGACACTCGAGAAATTGTCGCAAATACTCGTACGAATCATTTTACACCGACAATTGTCACAGCTCGCGAAGCTACGACGATACAGCCACATTGTACCGACAATTGGACGAGAGATTTATCGAGTTGTGCATGATACGGATATGTTCATATACGCACATACTACGTACAAATATATAGTTCATATAGCTAAGAGTGTTCTGCATCGCAGTTGGTATAGGCGTTGCGATTTGTTATTGTCGTCATCGTCGTCGTCGAAGGTATACTATTTGGGGAATTATAATATATAGAAGTGTGAAAATGTTGAAAAAAAAAAAAAAAATGTCAACCGAGGCAAATGACCTGCTGTGGAAACGACAAACTACACGGGTCATACAATAGACTGGTTAATGGGTTGCGTTTTTTTTCTCTCTCTTTTTCTCTCACTCGTCGTTTCATTGTTCAACTAAAGCAATTTTCGAACGGTAATTAAAAACTATTCGCGGTTTGGACGAAAATTAAGTTCACCATTCATATGACGAAGGTTACAGGCTAGTCTGGCCCTCTTGTGTGGTGTAGTGTATCCGCGATGAATCGAGGTAATTTTTGTACCATCATCGTCGTCTTAATTTTCATTTTCTTACTGTGAGTCGCACGTTGTTTGGGAAGAAAATTTACTTTTTAGATTACTAAAAAAAAAAAAAATGAATATTGTAATCGAGCAAATTATATTGCTGGTGGAAGGATAAACAAAATTTGTATCGAGGTTCTTAGAAGCCCACTAAGGCCATTTTTTGAAATTCCAGATAATTTATTCATGTTTTCCTATACAGATTAAAATTATTTTTTCGGTTGTATACCAGATAAAATTGATCAAAGTTAGTCAAAAGGATTGGAATATACAACAGTGAGAATGACCTTGGGTTGGTGTTCATTTTTTTTAAATTTTTCAAAAGGGATGAAATAGAACAGAAATTTTAAAAAATTTCCCTTTTTTGAACCTATGGCTAGAGTATCAAAAGTTGTACAACATATTTTTCCAAAAAAATTCATCCTCTTAATTTTCATGAAATAAAAAAGGTATGGAATAAAATGATTTTTCGTCTCGAACGGTGGCACGAGTGCGAATAGATATTGGAATGAATACTGAGCCTACAAAAAGGACCTAGCTCAATTCAGAGGGGAGTTATACAGGGAGCAAACTCAAAAAATAAGAAAACCCGCCCAAAAAAGCACATTTTGGACACTGTACGGGGTGCAATGAGTCTGAGTAGTTAAAATCTCTTAAAGGATTATTTATGGCCTTACACACCAAATTTCGACTTCCTAGCTCAATTTGAATGGAGATGGGGAGAAACAGCCTTCTTTCAAGACCAAAAAGGGGAAGACTCACATATCTCCATTCCTAATTGACCTAAGAGGCCGATTTTTAGTTATGTCAAACAATTTTGGATTCTCCATGGATTTGATTTAAAAAAAATGATAATTTTTTCAATGTTTAGCCCTTAGAACCTCCTCTCTTCAAATTTGAACATAGCTGAATTGTGATCCAAGATCTTCCTTTTTATACATAGATATGTATGCCAGCCACCACCAAATTGAAGAAATTTTGGTCTGTATCAAGCTGGGTAAATGATTTTATTCATGAGAGGGAAAAGAATTATAATGAATACTTGGTACAATCCAGATGCTTGTCACCTAAAAAATTTTCTTCCAGTTTTCAGTAAATTTAAATCATAAAATCAATCATTACTCTTCTCTTCACTTCGTTTTCACTTTTATTTTTATTTTGTGGTAAAAGCACTTTGTCTCGTAATCCAATTACATATCATCTAATCAACCTGAAACATACAATCCTGAGATCGTGAGCATTTTACTTCCCCTCGCTCCAGCATAAGTCCAAATATCATTTGTAATGTTTTTTAACATTCAGCATTTTGAAAAAAGCTCAATCTTATTTAATAACGCTCATTTTTTTCTTCAAACATAATCTAACTGTTGATGGTCCTGATCAGTCGACATTTGATCATTAACAGTTGATGATCTACAGTGGACTGTCAAAAGTTGACCAACAATAGTGGACTATCAAGATTTGGACTATAAACTCTTCATGGTCTAGATCCATCAGCACTTGTTGGTCAACTGTGAGCTGCCAAGAGTAGACCAACAATAGCGAACCATCAAGATTTGGACTATCAGCTTGTATCAGTCCAGATCCATCATTAGTTGATGGTTAACTGCAGACTGCCAAGAGTTCACCAACAATAGTGGACTATCAAGATTTGGACTATCAACTCTCAATGATCCATAGTCATTAATAGTGATGGTCAACTTTGATCTGTTGAGAGTTGACCAACAATAGTGGACCATCAAGATTTGGAATATCAGCTCTTGTCAGTCCAGATCCACCAACAGTTGATGGTGAACTGTGGACTGTCAAGATTTGGACTATCAGCTCTTGTCAGTCCAGTTCTGTCAATAGTTGATGGTCAACTGCGGACTGTCAAGAGTTGACCAACAATAGTGGGCCATCAAGATTTGGACTATCAACTAACGACAGTTCAGATTCATCAACAGTTGATGATCAACTGTAGACTGTCAAGTGTTGACCATTAATATCCGGACTACCAATATCTTGAACGTCAACTGAAATATTAGGGGGAAAATGCCAAATAAATTTTCAAAAGTCTTCATGTTTTCACTTTCCTGGTTGCAGCAGAAGTCCGAATTTCATCAGAAGCGACATTACTCAAAAAATTAGTGATTTCTTTTCAACATTGGGAATTTTGAAAATTACTTAGCATTTTTTTCATTACATTTAACTTTTTTGTCGAACATAATTCAACTGTTGATGATCCAGATGTTAACAGCCCAAAACAGTTGACGCTAATTTGTAGAACACGCTATTAAACGTCTTTCGATGTTAATATCTGACATCGCCAAAACTGGTCTTCATGATCTTCTGGAACCCCAAAACAGATTTTGTTGATATTTCTCCCACATCTGCCAATAAGTCGATACACGACAGTAATCTAGTTTTATTGACAATTTGACGTATGAAATTAGTTTAATTACTCAGATAAATTAATTAGAAGGGACTTATCTGTAGTGTTCTTCTGTAAATTTAGCTAAGAAGCTGGAATTGGGCTTTAAAATTTAAGAAGTGTCTGAGATATGCATTTTAGGAGTTTTCACTTTTTTCCTATAATCTAAAGTTCATATAGCTCTTCCAGATAGAAGATATCTATTTAGATATAAATTTGATGTGAAAATACTTCTAAAAATTGAAGGTATTTTACGAGATGAAGACAATCAATGCAATTGAAGAAAATTGTTTTTTTTTTCTTGTGTTTCTTCCTGACTGTTTAAAGGTGTATTTCAAGTTGTATGGACACGAGTAAAAATAGAGATAGGGGAAGAAAAGCTCGTTGGAGACGGCGAACAAAGCTTTGATAAGAAGCTTATGTGGCATTTACGATAAAAGCTATCCCTTATCTAAGTACATATCAAATGGTAAAGCAGATTATCCTCTTTGACCAGTTGATTTTTTATTTACCTAATGACCTCTGTATTTCTATATACTTTTGTAGAAACGTAACTCGTTGTGCTGTTATATGTTTACAATATGGGTGCGTGTAGGAGAACGACACACAGCTAAAAGATCGATTAATCAAAACCCAAACGAAACGATACGTACCTACGATTGTAACCAGGTGAATGTACTAACGAGGGTGAGAAACATCTTTATCTAAATGGGTCTCATTGTGCTTTTTTTAATCGAGTACCAGTGCTCGTTCGCTGGCTCTGCCTATGCCTCCCAGTGTATGTTTTCTTTTTACATGTACATGTATATGTGGTACCTTTACCTATCTGCCTATGTGTATCATTTGTTTAAACGTTTAGTTGGTTCTATTTCAAAGATGAGAAATTCAAGATATTTAGATAGTAATAACGTATGTATTGGTATTGTTCTTGTTGCAGGACCGTTTATTCGTTCGTGTATGTGCATCGTACGTACGTTTATACATCTACGAAATGCCTATTTGTATATGACGTAACGTGTTAGTGAAAAATTGTCATTCGTCATCGTTGTACCGTGTTCAAGAGTATGGATATGGTGGTACCTAAGACTACGAGAAAAGGAAAGAAAATCATCATCATCATCATCATCATCATTGTAGGCTACATGTCGTGAATGTGGATACTACGATGGTAGAAGAAAACCGTGCCACGTATATTGAATGATGCAGGTGTTTTAACTCTTGACTCTTCTGTACATACACCCAGTGTACTACGAGTTAAAGGCTCAATGACTTCAGTCTCCGGTCCAAGGTAAGTCACGTAACGTGATATTTTAAGTGCTCGTACGTTTGTTTATATAGCAGATATAATCGTATAATATGATTTTTCTTATACTTGCTATATTATGATGTACCTGTACGTCAGTAGTGAATACGTACAATGCTGAATGGGTATATTAATAAAATGATAAATTCGGTAGACAGAGGACAGAGCTGTATGGTGTTGTAGTGAGAGTTGATAGTTCGCACCGAGGTGTCGATTTTGACATAAAATTCAGAAGGTGTGTGGGAGTTGCAGGATACAAAGTATAAACTGATGACCGGAAGAATTTCCTGTTTGATGATTTAATTCCGAACATGGATTATACTCATATAAGTATGCTTTGTATGGTGCAAAATGAAAATCATAATTGAAGCATTACTCGCTCCAAAAATTAATGACGAATAAATTATCACCTTCTACCTATGGAGATTTCTAGCCATATTTGTATATGAAGTTGCAAACAATGATACATTTGTAATATAAAATGGTTAAATTTATTCTTATTTGAAAAAAAAAAAATTATTTTTATGCCCAAAAACTCAATCTTTCTACGTCTATCAACGTCATTACTTGAATAAAAGTCATATCACTTTCACTAAAATCGATTTTTCATATTGTTCCGGGCCTAGTGAGATTGAAATTGAATTTCGTTTACAGAATTAAATTGTACCGGAAATTTCGCGTATTTTGAATACCCACATGACTAGGTTTGGCTCCGATTGCATTTCATGATTAGCGATTACTGTGACTGATGACCAATTTACAATGTTTTCCAAAGGTGGTCGTGTGAGTACTCAAAATTCAGGAAATCTTGTAGATATTATGGCTACGTTGATGAAAATTCGTTTTATGCATTTGTGGGAAAACCTTTTTTCCAAGGTCAAAAAAGGGAGCCCCCCTCCCCTTATTAACATTGAACGATGTGTAATAGCGCCCAGTTTGTTTATGTTTGGCAAAAAAGTAGCATGTTATGAAAAAGATGCTAAGCAATTTTCAAAATTCTTAATGTTAAAAAGAAATCACGAACTTTTTAAAAATCATGCCACTTCAGGTGAAATTTGGACTTCTACTGAAATCAGGAAAGTGATAATAAAAAAATTTTGAAACTGTATCTTGAAAATCTACTGATGATGGCCAAGAGTGGACAGTTCAAATCTTAATGGTACGGATGTTAATGGTCCATTATTGTTGGTCAACTTTTGACAGTCCACTGTTGACCACCAACTCCTAATGATCAAATGTTGCCAAATCTGGACCTCCTTTAGTTGGAGTCTGTTTGACGAAAAAGTTGAGCGTTATGAAAAAAATGCTTAGTAATTTTTCGAAATTTCGAAAGTAGAAAAAATTTGTACCAGATACGTTTAAAGTGTCAAAACTTACATTCTTTCTTTTGTACGCAAAGAGTAGTCAGTATCTTCCTTCCTAATTGACCTGGGAGGCCGATTTTTGGATATGTAGCATAATTTTTTCATTTTAACTCCTCAGCACCTTCTCCTCCAAATTTGAGCGTACTGAATTAAAATCATTTACTTTGCTCAATACTGACCAAAATTGCTCCAATTTAGTCAATGGGCTCAGTTTGATGGAAAATTAGACATATATGCGTGAGGCCTTGAGTCAGAATTGAGGTTTGCACCATGTGGTGGTGGGGTGGGGGTGCCAAGATGCCAAAAACACAAAAATTGTTCCTTTTTGAGTCGATCTATAGAGAATCCAAAGTTGTATAACATATCCAAAAATTAACCTCTTAGGTCTTCTGGAAGGGGAGATATGATGGGTTTCCCCCATTTTGATCTTGAAAAATGGCTGTTCCTCCCTTATCTCCCCACCAAAATGAGCCAAGATGTTGAAATTTGATATGTATATTTAGTAGGGGCTCTAAATGTACTTTTTGGGATTCAGACTTTTCAACTTCATTATACCCCCTCACAGCCCCGAAAATGTGGTTTTTTGGTCAGGTTTTCTCATTTCTTGACTTTTCTGAATTTGTTCCTCGCATAACTCCCCTTCCAAATTGAGTTGGTAGTGGTTTCGACTCTTCAGCCCAATTTCATCACCTTGGTTTTTTGGTCGATTTTTCCAATTTTTAAAGTTTGTTTCTCACATAACTCCTTCCAAATTGAGTTGGTGACGTGAAAAGATATGTGCAGTCAGTACAGATCCCAGATGTGCCTTTTGAGGTTTACGACTTTTTAGCCCCATTGAACCCTTTCCAACCCTCAATTTTTAGAAAATAAATAGTGAGGGGGGAAATTTTGTTGTATGTAGCTCATTTTTGAGCTGAATTTGCGTTGCTAGGAAGTCTAAATTTGGCATGTACATTTAGTAGGCGCCCTAGTTCTGCTTTTTGGGGGTCCAGACTTTTCAGCTCCATTGAGCTCCTCTTCACAGCTCCAAAAATATGTTTTTTTTGGTCAGGTTTTCTCATTTTTTGATTTTTTTGAGTTTGTTCCTCTCACAACTCTCCCCCGAACTAAGCTAGGAACTTGAAATTCGGTATTTACATTCAGTAGGGACGATTGCACCCCCTCACAGTCCTAAATTTTTAGTTTTTTGGTCGTTTTTCTGATTTTTAACGTTTATTCCTCGCCTAACTCCCAGTCCAAAGTGAGCTTGGAAGTTGAAATTAGGTATGTACAGTCAGTTGCATTCATAAACTCAGATTCTTTTTTCAGACAGTGCAATGCTCTACAAAAGCACTGATGTGGGTATTCAAAATCCTTGTACTTTTATGCATGTAACTGTAATATCCATTAAAGTTCATTGTAGTGGAATTTTTCGTTGGTCGAATACGTGTTGAGAGCGACGATTAAATCGGAAAATTTGAACACTGAACAGGATAAAAAAAATATACTTTTTCGTTGAAATCCATTCAACTTCTGTCCAAGTCTACTTATATATTTATTCAAAAATCAATTAGTACTGAACACCTGCAATACTCATCTCATAAGAATTTTAAATTATTTCAAACGACATTCTGTAGTTGGAACTCCGTCAGCAACTGCAATCTCTACAACTTTGGTAGACTTCCTTGTTTGAAAATATCACCAATAATGACGTCGTATACCGTCTGATTCGTCCATCAATCTTCATATTAATCGATCGAAATATATTCCGAACTCGTACATGGACACAATACGAACACTTGTACTGCGAAAAATGATTTGGCAAACTGGTCAGCGACGTAAACGTTAAACAACACCTTGGTTTTTTTTTTTTCTATTCAACTGGTACTTCTTTCAATAATGGTGTTGTGACCATACCGCAGTGTCGGCGGTGGTAAAAGATCAGCATTGGCGCGCGCGATCGGAAACATCATCGCATACCACAAAATACTTACCTTCTTGTTCGGTAGAATTACAGACAACTTTCCAATGGAGAGAGAGAGAGAAAAAAAAGCGGAGAAGAAATATCACCTGTATGCGTGGATTTTAGAACCTTTAAGAATACTTGGAGAAAATGACGACGACGACGAAGAAGAAGAAAAAAACCACACCGCACACAATCAGCCACATTCTTGGTATCCGTATTTGATATGTGAAGAAATTCGGTAGAACACGTAAATTTCCATCGACGAGGTTAATTTCACCGAAAACCTTCTTCGCCCATCTGTTTGGTCATCGTTGGTCGTGTCGTCGGACGAGCCTGTAAAATATTGAGATATTATCCGCAGCGAGCATTTTAAAAATTGTCAATCGTTTTCTATTACGAGTGTCATCCGGCCGGGTTATAAGTTTATGGGTTAGGTTAATACGGTGTTCGGCGGCGGCTATGGTATCGATGTTGTTGTTGTTGCTGTATGGAGTAGAGAGAAACACACTATTATATAGGTACATACGTATGTAGCTAAGTGTATTATGGCGAGAGGAGTGTCTCGGTGATTTCTCGATGTTCGTTCCAGAAGCGATGGAATTGTGCAGGCGTACAAACTGGTATAAATCAAGAAACTCGCTACGCTACTTAGGTCATTGCAAGCTTCCTATGTGTCCCCTTGGACAAAAAAAGGTCCATTCATTGGCGATATATACGATGCGTCGTGGCCCAGTCGACTTGCCAGGCGCGAGCCATCGCTCTGTCGGTCGCCCAAGTTGTACTCGAATCATATGTACCTTGAGATACAGCTAGGTGCATAAAATTGTAAATCGAGGATACATATAAGTTTGGTGGATGTTTTGGAGATGGAAAATAGCTGGAAATACCATCCATCCATCCATCCATCCGTTTACACGTATGTAAGAAGTATATGTGCGATGAAAAAAAGACACAGGGAAGGGGCGAGGGTGAGGGTGAGACTGGTTGGAAAGCGTGTACATAGAATAAGGTACATATATCGGTTTGTGCTCGAAGCAAAAATGGTCCCAGTTCTATATTTGTATAAATTCGAAAGGCGTGCGCTCATAGCATTGTGTGGGCACACAGTGTACAACATATTATACCGTATTCGTATACGTATGAGGCCGAGAGAATACGCGATGAAAAAAGAAAAATATAAAGATGAAGAAGAAGAAGATGAAGAAGAAGAATAAGGTATATAACCTATGTACTGTACACTATATAATTACAAACAACGGCGAAATGTTCAATACCTTTTAACTTCTCAACAATAAAGAATCTTCCCTTTACGTGAATAATTATACGCTTCATTATTTTTAACCCGCCATCGAATATTAAATAGAGAATAATTAAATATAAAGTTTCGTTACCTACATCAACGTCCTACACTTAGTAATATCTACACCGCGTATCTCGCCATTCCGATGATCGTTTCCTGACAACATCTCTTCCCTCCAACCTGCCGCACAACCCTTGCCCGCTCTTATCATACCTACAATCATAATCTGGCCAAAGCCTTAAGCCAAAATTATATTATACTCGTATCGAAATAATAATAAAAAACATAAAAACATGCGGGTGTTGTGACAATTTCAATGATTAAAAAATGCAAAACTCGACCGACCGACCGACCGACCAACCGACGGAATTTTCCGCACACTGCACCACACCACACCACCACAACCGATCATCGAAGGTATCTACTGTATAATCATCGATCAAACTGAAACCGCAAGAAAATCGTACGTGAAAGTGGACGATACGATGGTGCTTGTCGCGTGTCTTGTGTATCGTGGATCCGTATGAATATGTTAACACTATGCATAGACTTACCGGCTCCGCAATTCGTGATCGAAGAAAATTTCCTCTGTGTTGTATTCGTGTGGATCTAGTTTTCATTTATTAACATCTTTTCGCACAGTTTGCAGTTACAAGTTGGACATGTACTGTTTGCTTTTGAACGAAGTTTGGTTCCACATTCGATAGAAAGCTCGGTTGTATCAATAAAATCGGTTTTTGTGTACTGAAAAACTGTTAAGAAAATTTTTGGTGATATTTTCTTGATGGTCATCTGTTTACAGTGTACTGTTGATAGTCCAAATCTTGATGGCCCACTATAGATAGTCAACCATTGAAAGTCCACATTTTCACGAATCTTAATGTTATATCATTTGCACTGAAATTTGGACTTTAGCTAGAACTGGGTTGCGATAGCATGAAGAATTTTGAAAATTTGCTTAGCACAGCTGACATTCAAGATGTTGCTAGTCTGGATATTGATGGTAAACTGTTGTCAGTCCACTGTTCACAGTCCGGATCTTGATGACCCACTCACTATTGATGGTCAACACTTGACAGTTCACAGTTCCACTAATCTTAAAAGTTATATCTTTTTAATGAAATTAGGACTTTAGCTAGATCTGACTGGTGATAGCATGAAGAATTTTGAAAATTTGCTTAGCATTTTTCTGTTAACATTTAAGTTGACATTCAAGATGTTACTAGTCTGGATATTGATGTTTAATTGTTGTCAGTCCACTGTTCACAGTCCGGATCTTAATGGCCCATTATTGATAGTCAACATTTGACAGTTCACAGTTCCACCAATCTTAAAAGTTATATCTTTTTAATGAAATCGGGACTTTAGCTAGATCTGGCCAGTAATACCATGAAGAATTTTGGAAATTTGCTTAGCATTTTTCTGTTAACATTCAAGTTGACATTCAAGATGTTACTAGTCTGAATATTGATGGTTAATTATTGCCAGTCCACTGTTCATAGTCCGGATCTAAATGGCCCATTATTGATAGTCAACACTTGACAGTCCACAGTTTCACTAATATAAAAAGTTATATCTTTTTAATGAAATTGGGACTTTAGCTAGATCTGGCTAGTGATCGAATTAAGATCTTTGAAAATTTGCTTAGGCTTTTTCTCTCAACATTCAAGTTGATGTTCAAGATGTTGTTAGTTTGGATAATGATGGTTAATTGTTGACAGTCCTGATCTTAATGATCCCCTGTTGATGGTCAACATGTGACAGTCCACAGTTTCATGAATCTTTTTGAAGTTGAATTATTCCAGTTGAAACTTGTACCTCTGCTGGAACCAGGGAAGTGATAACATGAGGAATTTTGAAAATTTGTTTTGTTTATTTTCTTTACATTTGAGTTGGCGTACAAGATGTTGGTAACCAAAATATTGATAGTCTACTGTTGACTGCTCAGACTTTCATGGTTCACTATCGGTGGTCAACACTTCACAGTGCACAGTTTAACGAATGTTTTGGAAGTTATATCACTTTAGATGAAATTTGGACTTGTGCTGGAACTGCGGAAGTGAATACATGAGGAATTTTGAAAATTTGCTTAGCATTTGTGTTTAGTATTCCAGTCCAAATATTAATGGTCAACATTTGACAGTCTGCGGTTGACAGCCCAAATCTTGAAGATCCACCATTGACGGTCAACATTTGAAAGTCCACAGTTGACTATCAACTATTGCTGGTCAAGTGTTGATGGAACTAGATTATCAATAATTGACAGTCCAAATCTTAGTGGTGTGGTTGTTGATGGTCCATTATTATTGGTCAACTCTTGACAGTCCACTGTTGACCATCAACTCCTAATAATGACGTGTTAACAAATCTGGACCGTCAACAGTTGGATTATGTTCAACGAAAAAGTTGAGCAATATAAAAATTAAATGCTGAGTAATTTTTCAAAATTTAGAATGTTAAAACGTATCACTCATGAAATTTGGACCTACTCTGGAGCAAGGGAGAAGTAAAATGTTCACAGTCTTGGGATTAAATCTCTCGAGTTCTTTAGGTGGTATGTAGTTGGATTATATTGGATACAAAGTTGAAATTGCAATAATTGATAAGAAATCAGTTGCTAGATGTTAATTCCTTTTATTTTATATTTTATTTTTTTTTTACCCGATGACTAAAGTCATTTGCTCAGGAGGCAGATTTTATATTTTTGAGTGGGAATGACCTCGGGTAAAAATTCAGTTATAACCGGGGGGGGGGGGGGACTGAGGGGGGAAAGTTACAGAAATCGTTCTTGGGGGGGGGAGTACTGAGGGGCGAAAGTTACAGAAATCGTTCTTTTTTGGGTGAATTGATAAAGAATCGAAAATTGTATAACATATCCAAAAATCAGACTATGCGGTCAATTAGGAGGAGACATATGGAGGTTTCCACCTTTTTTTGGCCTTGAAAACGTGCATTTCCCTTTCCTATTTCCCTAAAAAAAAGCTGGAAAATTGAAATTTGGTATGTAGATTTGGTATGGGACAAAGATACACTTCTTGAGGATTTTGACTTTTCAGCCCCGTTGCACCTCCTCACAATTTCTTGGTCGATTTTCCTACTTTTTTGAGTTTCTCCCACAAATATCCCTCCTTTAAATTGAGCTAGAAAGTTGAGATTTGGGATGTTGTGCCTTTTGTGGATTTCATAATTTGAGCTGCATTGTGCCTCCTTTCAGCTCTAAAAAAGTGGTTTTTGAGGGATTTTTCTAATTTTTTGAGTTTGTTCCACGCATAACTCCTTTCTCAATTGAACTAGGTTTTTGAAATTTAAAATCTATATTTAGTAAGACTCTTAAACAGGCGTTTTTAAGGTTTTAACTTTTCAGTTCTATTACACCTTTTCCTCCTCTCTCTCCCTCCCTCGAAAATGTCGTATGGGGTGACTTTTCTCCCTTTTTTGAGTTTGTCCCACACTTATCCGTTCTTCAAATTTATCCTGGAGGTTGAAATTTAGTATGTAAATTTAGTAGAGCAATATGGGTTCATGGGAAAGGACTTTAGCACCCTCAAATGTTGAGCTACCTCTTCCCCTATGTTTTTGAGAAAATTCAATAAAGGATAGTTTGTACGACTGAAAACTGTGAAATGTTATTTTTTGGAGATCGAGATTGACGTTAAATGCTCTTTTTCGGACCTCTCCACGAAGTTTTTCACAAATTTTTTTCACCCTCAAGCGGGCTAAACAAAGCATGTCAGTATCAAGACGTAGCCTCTTTTTTTTTTTCCAGAAAATGTAGGTGGTTGATTTAAAGCCCCTAAAAATTTTGACTTATCTCCGCCTATGCTCTGCACCCTTCAATCCTCAGAAATAATGTTTTTAAAGTGGGTTTTGCTGTTTCGAGTTTGATTGAAATTTTTCTTGTAACTGTCCAAAATTTTGGGCCCAAGCTCTGAAACCAGGCTCTATCAACTGAAATGTGAGATTTTGCTGTGGAGCCAAGTCTTTTCCATTTGGAACACTGGATTTTCGTTCTTGGATTAGGCTAAAAAAAGTCCCGGACCACTGGCTCTGTATCAGTTGTTCTGATTTGTAAACAGTATTGGTTATTTATTCAATTAATGGAAGAAGAATAAAAAATTTCTTAAATTACGCAAAATTAAATACTTGTTTTTTGATTATTTTAGCTTGAACATCACTATGGGGCCTTCTTACTGGCAATTTGTAATTCGGTTTGAAGGGTAAGTTGATGCTAAGAATGTGTGCAGCAGGCACCTCTTTATACTCATTCTCGAGAAACAACTAACTCCTTTTTGAGGGATGGGGATTTTTTTATGTATGAATTGATTGGTACTGTAACCTCAATTTTGAGGAGTTGGAATTTGATTCAATTAACTAAGATGTGCATTACGTTCTGTTGTTATCAAAATCTCTTGCAAAGTTTCGAAAAAAATTATTTTTTCAATTTCAAAAATTTTCATCAATTTGGAACTTCTACTGATTCTATTACTAGACTTGATATGTTGAATTGAAAGTTATTTTTCGAGGTACGCCTAGTTTTGAAGGTCTAAATTTCTCAATTTTTACCTTCAAAGTTCTCCGAATTTTTTTTAGTGTTCGTTGATTTTTCTTTATAATTTCAACCAATGCTCTTCTACTTACCATTTCATTACCCTGGTATCGCATATGAAATCGCGCACTGTACAAAAAAAATGAACCGGTTCGTGTGTAATTTTTTTCTTCGTGGTTTTTTGTATTTTTTTTTCCATAGACAGCAGATTTAACAAGAATGGAGACTATTAGTACATATTTTGTTACGGTTATTGTTTTCGTGTTTTTAGTTTTTTCGTAATTTTAGATCCTCTTCGTTAAGGTGTGTGCGTGTGTGTGTGTGTGTGTGTTATGTTCAGAGTACAGTATCCTTTGTACTAAATAGGGAAATTTTCTAAACAACAGAAATCACGTAGGTATTACTATAGCTATCGTGTATCGTCACGGTTCATACTTGCAATATTTCAGTTTGCACAGTGGACGGGGGGAGGTGATCGGGTGAGCTAAGTAAAACCCCAACCATTTAGGTAGATAGGTCTTACATATGGTGATACGATGGTTAAACGAATGTCTTGCAGCACTGCAACATACTATTAAATCTGTATTGATATAGTATGCGTTGCATTTAGAATGAATCGGTAAGAGATGAATATAGAGAAAGAAAAGAGATACATACATAAGGTTACGTGTGTACCGTGCGACAACTCCGACCAACAACCTGTCTGCAGCGTCAGCTGTCAACTACACATTTGCGAAATTATTTTTGAATTCGGTCTGTGGCAGCGTGTGCATTTGGCTGATGCTACGTACAAGCTACGACTCGCGACGAAACAATAAAGTAATTAAGTATATCGAAATACTACGGGAATGACAAAAAGTAAAAAGGAAAAAAAAATAGGGAGAAAAAAAGCCGCGTACAATTTCGCTAGCTCGCATCTGGGGTTGTGAGATATCTCGTTACGAGTTTATTCTTGAAAAATGCAAATTACTTGGAAATTACACCTCGCATAAGTATATATATTTGTACGAGTGTAAGTGAACGAGACACACTACGCTGTGTGCAACACGAACGCAGACAACAGCTTTTCATCCACTGTGTTGTGGATTTCAAAGCAGTTGCTGGAAAAAAAAAGGAACGTTACCGGAAGGAAGAAGAAATTTCGGTAGTGGTCATATGGTCATTTTTATGATTTACGAGTACATATTGTACGTGGAATGCGAATTTACGCGATGAATGTATCTCGTAATTTGTATGGAGGGTGAATTAAGGCTCAGTTAGCTAATTGGTTGTTCTTAAGCATTCAGAATTTTTTTTACGTGTATTGCAAAGGTATGCTACCCCTATAAGTTTGGGCGCCATAGTATGGGGCCTTGTTGTAAGAAAGCTGCCTCGAGTTGACCAAAAAATATAATGTGTGGAAACAAGATTTGATGAGAAAAATTAAACAAAAAGGTACCGGCGGATAAGATAGGCGAATCTGCTCCAGAGCTTAAAAAACCTACAGCATAAGTAAACATAAACATTAAAAAAATTGCACTGAATAGGTCGTAGTGAAAAGATGAGCTAAATATTTTTGGGATTAGATCTTTTTAATACCTTAAACACGAATTTGAAGAGTCTGGTCCTATGTACGAGGATTCCTCCCCCCCCCCAGTTGTTTGTTACAGCCTCATCCCCAATCTGGTTTTTACCTTTATCTGATGAAATATTGATCATGGAGCAAAAATGAGAATTATAAAGTTGGATCAGTGTCAAATTTCCCATTTGACTACTTTGGAAAGGTATTTTAAAACCTAATAAATGACCTCATTGAGAGTTTTTGATTAAAAATTAATCAAAAACGTTTACTCGTCTCTTTACTCAATTTTGACATTTGACTTGATTATTGCCTAGTAAAATAAAAATCATACAGTCTTCCCTACTTTTACCAAAAGCGAATTAAAATACGCTCAAACCACAATATCATTGAAATGATGAATACTAATGACACATGTAGACTTAACTAGTATCATGTAAGTGAACTATAATTTAGATATTGCTGATTTGAGTCTTTCTACTATGAGGTTTAAATCCCTCCTACACGAGAGCTACTTATTGTTATTTGTGTGACAGATTCTAGTAAATAAAGTTTGACTATTAAAAAATCTTTATTTTTAAAATTTTAAAATTTTTTTAATTTTTCAGTTTTTTTATTCCTTTATTTTTAATTTTTTTGATTTTAATTTTTCCAATATTCTTTTTTAATTTTTTGGTTTTTGATTTTTTGATTTTTCAATTTTCTTAATAATTGGATTTTTATGAGTGAAAAACATAATGAAAAATCGATTTTTCGAGTTTTGCTGAGATCTTTCACCATTTTGTAAAAATCGTTGAAAATCGTCGAAAATTGATCAAAAGTTACGAAAAAAGGTTGAGAAATAAGAAAAATTGACTTATTATATGAGAAAAAAATCGTTAAATGGATCAAGTCACAAAAAATGAGTTAAACTTGACATAAAACATGGTAAATCATCCAAAATTGGCATAAAATGATAAAAAATCATCGAAAATTGATCAAAAATTATGAAAAAGTGTTGAAAATTAGCTGCAAATTGATTCAAAATGAAGACAAAAATCGTTAAAATTCATCGGAAATTGAGTAAAATATTGACAGAAATGCATGAAAAAATGCTGAAAATTGACCAAAAATCATTAAAAATAATTGAAAATTGGGTAAAAATTTCACAAGAATGGGTTGAAAATCCGAGGTTTTGTAATTTTTGATCGATTTTCGAATTTTTATGGAAATTTTGATGATTCAGAATTTTATTTCATATTTTTGGTCAGTTTTCACTGATTTTTCAACGTTTTTTTGGGATTCTTGACCAAATTTCTGCATTGTCAACAATTTTTTTCAAATTTTTGGCAAATTTTCAGAGGTTTTCAATGATTTATGATGAATTTTTACTTAATTCTGTCAATTTTATACCCATTTTATGATAATAATTAAAATTTTTTCTTAATTTTTGAACCCTTTTTTGCATTTTTAACGTATTTTTGTCAACTTTTTAAGCCAATTTTCAATTCTTTTTAACGATTTTTGGTCAATTTTCATATGTTCTTCAATATTTTTTCGTAATTTTTCACCAATTTTCTGCATTTTTAACCTATTTTGTCGACTTTGCAGCCAATTTTCAATCGTTTTTACGATCTTTGGTCACTTTTCACAACATTTTCAGCATTTTTTCACGATTTTTGATCAATCGCGTTTTGAAACTGTTTTTTGTCTAATTTTTAGATAATTTTCACCTGTTTTTAACGATTTTGGCTCAATTATCACTTATTTTTTGTCAATTTTTTTACCCAATTTTCGATGATTTTTAACGATTTGTTCAATTTTTTCGGTCAATTTTCAAATTTTTTTCAACATGTTTTTTGTGATTTTTGATCAGTTTTCTGCATTTTTAGCCTTTTTGTCAAATTTTTAATCAATTTCCAATGGTTTTGAATGATTTTTGGTCAATTTTCGATGACTTTTAGCGCGTTTTCACATAAATGGTGAAAAATAGGTGAAAATTGACTGTAAAAAAAAGCACCGCAAAGCGACGCTTTTTCAGCCTGATTTTCGTAACATTACAATCATGAGCAATGAATCGACATTCCAAGTAGCAAGGGTTCAATGAGACTAAAACGTCGGAACCCCCAAAAGACATATCAAAGGCCCCTACAGACGAGACATACCAAATTTCAACTTCCGAGGTCGATTTAGTGGGGAGATAGGGGAAGAACAGTCTTTTGTCAAGGTCAAAAAAGGGAAAACCCTCATATCTTCCCTCCTAATTGACTTAGGAGGTTGATTTTTGAACATGTTGTACAACTTTTGATTCCTTATCAATTGGCTTAAAAAAGGGGCAGTTTTTGCGATTATTCTGATCTCCTCAGTGCCCCCTCCCCCAAATTGGGGCATAACTTAATTTTCACCTAGGTTCATCTACACTCATATATTTCCCCTTCCCCTCATAGAAAAACTGTACTCTCAACCTATAGACACTTTATTATAAAAACTAGACGTCTCCCTACGTCCCTACCACAAGGTAAGCGTGTGAAATTCGAAACTATTCTACACCTTACATTGTATGAGATGAAATGAATATTAAAATGGCGGATCAAACAATGGCCATTCACTGTAAATCAAAATGATAAAACAAAAAATGAGGATGAGTATCAAGAGTACAGGGCCCATTTGATCAAGTTGGCACGGGGCTTCCAAATTGCTGAGCACACCCTTAGCGTGTTGATTCTGTTTCATTGAATTAAATATTTATAAAAATTTTGGAATGATCTGTCTTCCAGAAGATGGATGAAGTATAAGAAGCCGAGAGCCTTCATGGGTATCGTTCAATATAGCAAAGGAAAAAGCTTTCAATGAGTACCTATAATTCACTTAATTTGATATGCTTATAATGCCCCCTGCTAAATTTTTAGCTTTCAAAATTGATTAAAACACTTTTAATACTGGTTTAAAAACTTTGGATGAAAATGGAAACGGGACTGGTGACTGCAGAGTGATCGAAAATTATTAAAAATGAACCAAAGGAATCAATATCTTGTGCTGATCTATCCAATTGAGTTTTGTTCAAATATAGAAGTGGCGAGTTCCAAAGATCTCATTGGCTGTCCTCGATTTCCTGCTAATCAACGTTTCTACATGATTTTATTTCAAGTTCTACTTGATTCTTCACCCGCACCAAAACCACTTGGAAATTTTTCATATCAATTCGATGGAAATTTCACGCATTTGCGGTAATAAAATCACTTACGAGTACGCGAATGTGGAAATACCGGTCACAGTAGTTGTACGAGACCTCTGCGGAGATAGAAAAAGAATCACAAATGTTAACAGATTCGAAGATCGTATCTCATGCAGTATTACTGGATTGTGAATAGGAGTAATGTAGGTAGGTCTGGGTACCTATTGCTACCTACCTATACGGTCGAACGCACCGATATGCGTATATGTGAATGCGAATAACACATACGAACACGAGTAGAATAGGTACACACGACAATATACCCACCGCCAGGCAATAATTTAAAACGCTGCGACCGCCTTTGCTACCGCTGCCGGATAAATTGGTTTTTAGAAAATGCGTAACGGTAGTGAATTATTATTCGATGTAATATATTTACGTTATCTTGACATCTGCTCTTTGTAATTTCTATACACTTGGATACGACTATAAATTTGCGGCGTGTAAACAATTTATCAAATTAAAATTCAAATATCATATCGCCACCACGCACCCCTGCCCTGCCTTCGACCTCGTCTCTTCTGCTTTTGTTACTCCCGCACCACCACACCGTAATACAGAATCCAAAAAGCGAACACGAGCATACAGTTCGATTACTGATAAAATTACGCTGATAAAAGTCTTGTAGCTGCTCACTATATACTTACGCCTTCATTTCACCCGAAACTGGTATTTATGCGTATGTGATTCGAGCGATACCGATGTGATGTGTTTTAAAAGTTTTGACACTCGTTGTGGTACTCGTTGGGTGATATCGCGCGTATCGAATTAATTACCGTGCATTAATTTGTAGAGAGTGAAATTTTGGCCGATTTTATCGATATTCATCTATTTTGCGGGCGTACTGCAGTACGATGTGATCAGCGAGCGAGTAAAGAGGGATTAGAAATTGGTACTCGAACATATAATTCATACTGAACGCGTAGCATGTGTGATTTGGAATCAGATGTGTGATGGTTAATTTGGATGTGATATTTGGATTGCTTATTGCGAGTCAGAGTGCAATTATCTTGCACTGTTGACACTTAATTTGAGTTGAAGGCCCATTTTGTTGGGCTAGAAGGGGGAGAGGAAGACGGACGAAGAGTTTCTGCGTAACTGTGTAAAGCTCTTTGATTCAACATTAAAGCCAAAATCGTCATTACTGAGATATCCAACTGTAAAGTTTTACTACCCCCAACATCTCTTGTGTAGCTGATTTCAATTTGGGAACCTTTCTTGAAGTTTCTCAAATTATGAAAATTTTCAGAAACAAATACTTCAAAATTATCAACTTTGATAATTTTTCTTGTTATTTCATGTTTACAAAAGAGAAGTGAAAAAAATTTCAAAATGTTGCAAGTTTTATAGAAACTAAGATACTAAGAGGAATCTTTTAAGAAGAGATACTTATTTTAGTAATTTTCTGGAAGCTAGGTCAGATCAACAAAGTTTAACAATAATAACAACAACTAGTAAGGCACATAAAAGCCCCTGGGACAACAAAATATTTGCTACTTCCTATTGAAAATGGAACCTTTTCCATAAAATGTTTCTTCTTCTGACTGATGAGAGATTCCACATGAAACAGACGGTTAAAGATCTAAAAATGAATCTGTCAAACTCAAATGTAGGATATATTTGTATAGGTAGCTTTGCCCAAACAGTAAAAGGTCTTCAGTAGTTTTTTACAAAAAAAACTCAGAAATTAAAGTACTACGTTCATTGAAATGCTGCAAAGTTTCTCCTTCAGGTACTAGAACATTATATTCATAAACAACAAGATGAAGTGTTCAGACATTGAAATATTGCATCGAAACTCCGAGGTGACTTGTTCAGAGATCTAAAGAGACTGAAATACCAACACAGAAACCAGCGGGTACAGTGGTGAGAGGATTGCTGGAATTTTTTGTTCACAGCGACTCAAGACTTCTCTGTTAGGAGCACTATTCACTAATTCTGGTTCAACTTGTTCAAAATTCTGATTGGTCAAGATCTCAGATGTAAATTCTTTTAGATTTTCATCCAAGGAAAGAATTACTTAACTTCCGCCCAATGACCAGATTTCCATCTAGAGAAAGAATAACTTCTGACTTATGACCCCACCTGCTTTGGTGCTGCCTGTGAGGTAGGTACATTTTTCAGACTTAGAAGTATAGCTAGATAAAGTGTTCAAACATTTTTTAAGATACTGGGAAGTATCATGTTCAGACATCGAGCTACAGTGTTCAGATATTGAAATACTACATTGAAACAATCAGGTGACTTGCATAGTGATTAAATTCTGCAATGTACATCTATCAAACATAGATGTAGTGTGAGGTGCAATGCTCAGACATTGATGTACTTTATTGAGATATTGAGGTACTATGTTCCACCATTGAAACACGTTCATACATTGAGGTATTATAAAGCATCACATTCAGATACCAAGATATCGTGTTCAGATATTATGGTAACATGTTCAGATATCAAGTTACTTGGACATTGAGGTACTGTATTGAAGAATTGAGTCATCTCCTGCCACCACTTTCAGATATCAAGGTATTCAGAGGTACTGCTTTCAGATATTGAAGTACCACATTAAAACATCTTAATCCTGGATTTACATATTGAAGTGTTTCCAACATTAATACTGGGTTCACACGTTAAAATAGTGTTCAAATATTGAGATGCTGAAGTTGGAAATTGAAGTGCTTCTTAGTAGTATATTTCAGCATTAGGATAGTGCATGTAGATATTGAGGCACTACAAAGTACTGTGTTGAGGCGTCATGGTATCATACTTGAACATCAGGGACTTTATTGAAGCAAATTACAGTTACAGTTATTGATTTATTTCAGTGATAGTTACAGTTTACAATTATCTTGGGTGTTCGTGCTCACATTGTGGAACTGCTAGAATCGCTGCACGAGTGCAACTAAATGCTAGTGAAGACTAATGTTGAAAAATCCAATACTTTTCGAGAAGAATACATCATGTAACGGGAACTCAAAGACTGGAATAGAGGAGTTTCAGTTGGTGGCAGAAGAATCGCTAATCTCAAATATGCAAACGATACTACCTTGATTGCAGCAGATGAAGAGGGGTTGGCAGAGCTAATCAATCGAGTGAAAGCAGTGAGCAGAGAACTAGAACTTCATATGAACGCTTCAAAGACTAAAGTTACAGTTATAGATTGGGCTAGGTGTTTTCCAAAATCTAATGTCCTGAAAGAATATGAAAAGGTGGACACTTTTGTTTACTTGCGCTCGACTATACAGACCAATGGAGGATCTGTGGCGCTAATTGCATTGAGAAAATTAGCGATGACCAAACTATGGAATGTCACATGTAACTGGAAGGCATCCAAGGAAATGTTTCCTGTTTTTTTTTTGTAGGCGGCAGAAACACTAACATTGGAGGCAGATGACAAAAGAAAATTAGACGTCTTTGTGATGTGAATCTGGAGAAGAAGGCTGAAAATCCCACCAACAGCACGAAGGACAAGAAAGTCAATCGTAGAAGAACTGGAAGAGCCAGTAGGGTGGAGTGTTCTGTGCGAGAAGCGCATCATGGAATATTTCAGAAACGTGGCCGGAAAGAACGAGAAGAATCTAGAAAAGGAGCTGGTTCAAGATGAAAAGGAAGATCTACTGGATGAGCCAACTCAATAAATATCATGCGATGGGATCAGTTGCTGTGATAGCGAAGAAGGCACAGGATCGTGAAGAATGAAGCACTTTGTTAGCAAAAGTATGGTCGTGACAACTTCACCTCTTTATTGATTGATTGAAGTCTAATAAAAGTAATTCCGCTCTTCCAACACAGTATTAGATGGGTGGAGGGAAGATGGAATTTGTCTTCTTGGTCTTAATAGTCCCCCTTCCTCATATTGTCAATAAAAACCAGTTTTTGTAGTCCTTCAACCTTGATGGATGGCAGACAGATGGAAGGAAAATTCACAAAATCTGTTTTGGGATCCTAGAAGACCGTTAAGACAATTTTGGGCTATGTCAAATATTTATTTTTATTTATTTTTTTTCCAAACATTAAAGTTATTTACTTTGCTCGATAGTGACCAGAATCGCTCCAATTTGGTCAATCGACTCAGTTTGGAGTCAAATTAGATATATATGCGTGGGGATGACCATGGGTTAAAATTCAGTTTTGCACCATTTTGGGGGAGGGGGTGCCGAGGGGCTAAAAACACAAAAATTGTTTTTTTCTGAATCAATCGATAGAAAATTCAAAGTTGTATAACATATCCGAAAATCAACTTCCCAGGTTAATTAGGTGAGGAGATATGGGGGGGGGTTCTCTTTTTGACCTTGAAAAATTGTTGTTCCTCCCCCATCGCCCCACCAAAATGAGCTGAGAAGTTGAAATTTGGTATGCACATTCAGTAGGGGCCCTAGATGTGCCTTTTGGGGGTCTAGACTTTTTAGCTCCATTGCCCCCACCCCCTGCTCCATGTATAAGGTTTTTTGATAGATTTTTCTTATTTTTAAAGTTGGTTCCTCACATAACTCCCTCCAAATTGGGCTAGGAAGTTTAAATTAGGTATGCACAGTCTGTAGAGCCCTTGATGTGCGTTTTGGAGGTTTGACTTTTTAGCACCCTTTAACCCTTCCTGCCCTCAATGCTGATTAGGAATCAGTTCTCTTGATTGCAATGTGTTACGAAAATCACGGTGGAAAAGTATTGCGAAACGATGCTTTTTTTTATTTATTCATTTTGTTTTATTTTTTTCCTAAAGCTAAAAATCATTTGCTAGGCTCGATACCGACTAAAATCGGTAAAATTTGGGCAGTAGGCTTGAATGGTCAGCAGATTTGGTATTTTTGAGTAAGAATGGCCTTGAGTGAAAATCCAGTGATGCCTGAATTTGGGGCGGGTGGTGCTGAGGGTTATAAACTAAAAATTGTTAATTTCTGTGCCACTTGGTACAGTATTCGAAAATCAACCTCTTAGATTAATCAGGAGGGGAGGTATGAGAGATTTTCCTATTTTTGATCTTAAAAAAGGACCTTTCTTCTGCTATCTCTCCTCCAAATAAAGTAAGGAAAATAAAGTTTGGTATGTAGAGTTGGTAGGAATATGGATGTGTGTTTAGGTGATTTTGACTTTTCAACTTTATTGCATCCCCTCCCAGCCACAAAAATGTAGTTTTTTGGTTAGTTTTTCTCATGTTTTGAGTTCATTTGTTGTATAACTTCCCTCTAAATTCAGCTAAGAAGTTAAAACTTGGTATGTAAATTTAGTATAGGTTTTAAAAGTACCTTTTGCTGGTTTCAACTTTTCATTCTTGTTTTTTTTTTTCACTTCAAAGCTCCATTTAAAAGTCACCAAAATAAGTTCGAACGAAAGCTGGACTGATCTTAGAGCATAAATTTTACACACCCGGAGCAGGGACTACAACAATCACATCGACACGTTGCTGCATTCATCAGTAGCACACTTGGATGACGACTTGTCAATTTCATTAGGTAGCGTATTTTAATTAAATTCGAGCAGCGATAACGATGTTTTGTTTCGGTGGCACATCGTTACCACAGAAGCAGCGCTTCACTCATCACGGCGATGCACAATCAACACACCGCATTATCAACAGCATACTACACGTAATATACGTATATAATTTGAGGACGGTGACGAGTACGAGTACGACTACGACTACGACGATGAGTGCGTGGTATCGTGGAGAGGCGTAAATTTCACGTCGAATACTCTGGCTACGATTACGACTACGACTACGACGACGACGACGACGACGACGACGATGAGATGATGATACGCTACGGTAAACTGATAACAATATGTATGCATGAAATTTGAATAGGAAATTTGGCAAGATTATAAGGGTGTCAAATGCAGTTGGAGGTAGTAAGCGGTGGCTGGCTGTTATTATACGTATCACTGAACTTCGCAAGTATCCAACGAAGCGTACTAAAGCTGTACTGAGAGAATATAACAGCCCACCGTCGACACACCGCCACCTTCCGTACAGCTTCGACACGACCGCGGCCGCGACCTGCGATGACGATGATTCTCTACCAACTTTATACAACACACCGTACACCCAAGCACCCATACCTCATGGCACCACCACCCCCTCCCCCCCCGAATCTGCCGCAAGAGAAGCGCAAAGCGCCGCAATAATTGATAATCCGCTAACAATGCCACAATTTACCACGACACATTTCGCTATCGTATCTTCCTTCAACCATCACCCATCTATACCTATAAATATAATACTCAACCCGTACTTATTCGCCAAATACGCCTCGACACCTTCGCCCAGTTCTGCTGTTCGAACTTTGTAAAATAATTTCGACCTGTCGCCAACGAGAACCAACCATGCAGGTAGCGTAGGTATAAAATGTGCATGTAAATTATTTACAAATACATATAGATTCAGATGCTATTTGTTCGTTGTTCGTAGTTTTAAATTTTCTCAGCGAATCAAAAGGAACGAACGCAATTTTTAACGTCGAAATTTCAAATGAATAAAAGAGGCCGAAATAAAAACAAAGTAAAAACAGCATTGATTGGGGATGATTTTATAAACTCTTCATTTTTTTACTAAACTATGGCGAGAGGGAGGAGGGAAGAGAAGAGGTTTATTTTAAAGTGGATAATTGAAACCACTAAAAAAACATTTTTTGAAGTTCTGTAAATCTGCATGTCAAATTTCAATTCCCCAGCTCAATTTTGAAAGGAGATAGACGAGTAACAAACTCAAAAAATAAGAAAAAAATGGACCACAAAAATTACATTTTTGAGGTTGCGAGGTGATGAAATGAGGCTGAAAAATCGAGGACCCCAAAAGACACATCTAGGGTTTCTACTAAATCTACGTACCAAATTTCAACTTTATAGCTCAATTTGGTAGGGAGAATAGAGAAGGCACAGCCCTTTTTCAAGGTCAAAAAGGTGGAAAACCTTCATATCTCACCTCCTACTTGACTAAGGAGATTGATTTTTGGATATGTTACTTTTGATTCTTTATGAATTGGCTAAAAAAGGGGCAATTTTTGGGTTTTTGACCCGTCAGCACCCCCTCCCACAAATTGCTAAAAAGTAAAAAATCCCGCATAAAAAAAAATTTTCTGGGTTGTAGGTTCTGAAAAGTTAAAATTCTCAAAATACCATTCATGGCCTACAAGGAACAAATTGTTTTCAAAGTCAAAAAGGGAGAAACCCCCAAACACTCCACCTAACTGACCCAGGAGGCTGAATTTTGGATGAGTTACAATCTTGGATTCTCTATCAATTGGCTCGAAAAGAAACAATTTTTGTATTTTTGTCCCTCCGCACCCCCTCCCCAAATTTGGGTGAAACTGAATTTTAACCCGAAGTCATCATCACTCATACATACCTAATTATCCACCGACTTGAGCCTATTAATCAAATTGGAGTGATTTTGGTCTGTAAAAAGAAGAATAAATAATTCTAGTTTGCTCAGGGAGGGGGGGTGAGGGATTGGATAAAAATAAAAAATAAAAAAAACTGAATATTAGAAAAATTAAAAATGAAAAAATTGAAAAAATGAATGTTGAACTAACTTACTTAGCATTTAATAAACTATATAAAAAATTGAAAAATAAAAAAATAAAATAAATATCGGATATTTTTAGGGCTCCGTAACGAATTTTGTTGATATTCACCTCTCATCCACTATATGTTGATAGACCATAATAATCTGGTTTCCATTAAGAATATGACATAGAAAATCAGGCAAAAAATGAAAAATGAAACTCCACATCTCCTTCTCTAAATGACGAAAAAGCCCAGAAGACTGATTTTTGGATATATGGCTCAAATTTCCATTCTCTATAAACCACTTTAAAAACAAACAATTTTTGAAAATTTTGACTCCCCGTGCCCCCTCCCCTAATTTTGGACAAATTTTAATTTTGATCCAAGGTCATTTCAAAATCCAATGTAGGGTCCTAGAAGACCATTACGACGATTTTTAGCCATGTCAGATATTTATTTTTATTTTTATTTTTTCCCCGAACATTAAAATCATTTACTCCGCTCGATATCGACCAAAATCGCTCCAATTCGTTCAATCGGCTCAGTTTGGCGGCAGATTTGATATATATGAGTGGGGATGAAACTGAGTCAAAATTTAGTGATGCCTCAATTTGGGGGAGGGGGTGCTGAGGGACCAAATCGCAAAAATTCCCGCTCTTTGAGCCAATTAATGGAAAATCAAAAGTTATTTAATGTATCCAAAAATCAACTTCCTAAGCCAATTAGCAGGGGGGATATGGCAGGCTGTCCCCCTTTTTGACCTTGAAAAAGGGCTTTACCTCCCCTTTCTTCCCACTAAATTGAGAAATTGAGATAGGTAGTCGAAATTTGGTATGTGCATATTTCTTAGCTCCATTGTACCCCCTCACAGCCCCAAAAAAGTGGTTTTTTTATCGATTTTTCTCATTTTTTTAATTTTTTTAGTTTTTTTTTGGTTTGTGACTCACATAACTCCGCTCCAAATTGAGCTAGGGACTTAAAAATAAATATGTACATTTTGTAAGGCCCGTAGATGTGTCTTTTGAGGGTCTCGACTTTTCAGCCCCCTTTCACCCCTCCATCGCAGCTACAAATATGTGGTTTTTGGTCGATATGTGTTCCTCGCATAATTCCCTGATAGGAATTTGAAATTAGCTGTGCCCCGTCTGTAGAGACCCTAGATGTGCCTGTTGGGGATTCAGACTTTTTAGCCCCATTGAACCCTTCTCACCCGCAATGCTGATTACTTCTCATGATTGTGATATGTCACGGAAATCAGGCTGAAAAAGTACCGCAAAGCAATGCTTTTTTTTCATTAAGATGCCATAAAAATTCCATAAAGATTGGAAAATATAATAATATTTATACCTACCCTTTGCAATGAAATTATGATTCATATTGGGTTGAAGATCCTAACCAATCCCTCCACCCTTCCCACCCACACATCAAACAATTCAAGTCAGTTTATTTTTTTAGAATAAAATAAATCAAAATTGTAATATTTTATTCATTTTGGAAAAATTAAAAATTGATTCAAATCTCTCCATATAAAATCATGTCTATATAAAATCATTTTTTCACAAACATGGAGCTACGGGGGGAAGGGCGGAAGGTGAGTATTGTTGATTCTAATTAAGGCATTTCCTTTCTCCATACTCTCCCTCACCTACCAAAAAATAAAATACTTTTACAAAATTCAATTTGGAATTTCAGAAATCGAGTATTAATCTTCAAAAAATGGTGGCACTTTTTTATATCACAGGACCGTATACTTAAGAGAAAATTCATGTCCCACCCTCCATCTGGAGAAAATTTGAACCCTCATTTTCCTGATAATGGTGTCGATTTATTCTAATCTAATTGATCGTCCACTTAAAGGTTTCGTTAGTTCTCAATGAAAAAAATCACCTGGCCGTGGTCATGGTTTTTCACAACTGCTCAGAATCAATTTTTTTTTTCAACTCAGAATCAAAATTTACCCAGTTTATCCAAAACTTCGGAATGAAAATCAATGCATTTCTTCATAATAACAGTAACTGTGGCTCCATATTTTTCAACACGATTTGAACATTTGTACAGGTGAAATAACCAGTCATCGTCTCTTAGATTAGGAAATCTTCTAAAAATTAGAAAAAACTTTTCCGGTATTGTTTCTATGGGTAGACCAATTTCCAATTCTTCATTTTGTAAAAAATTTCCACATTCTACATACCATCGGTTTTCTTCAGCTACCCCTTTACATGGTTGGCATTTCCTTATTCGTTCACCATGTTTTAACACCCTCGAATTTGAAAAACTTCTGCAAAAAGGGATACCTGGCTCGATTTTCTTTTTCTTTATGTAGGTCTGAGTGTTACGTAGTACGCGCATATTTCATACCTCGTTAAATTTCTATCAACACGGTGCGGCGAGGCTAAAAGCAGGCACCAGAGGGAAAGTGGAAAACGAGGAAAACTTCTTAAAAAGTTTATTAACGCAACCCCTTTTTCATAATATACCGCCGGTACCTACTACCAGCTACCTAGCTACATTGCTTTTGCGAGTCGCAGCAGCTAAATAGAGAGACCGAAAGACATATACACTCAGCAACGATCAAGACGACGATCAAGTTGAAATTTATAAACCCTTTAACAAGGCCGCAAAACCTAAACATTCCGCAACGACGTTGAGCACCCTTTGCCTTCACCTTTACTACGTACGTTTCACCTCCTACTGCATCATCACGGTGGAAGATGTAGTTAGCATTCCTGCACCATCACACTTTGCCCAAGTTGCATCAACAACCCTTTCACCAGAACATCTCCCGCTTTGGTGGCGCTTCTCTCTCTCTCTCGCTGTCTCTGGCTGTCTCTGGCTGTTTTCTCAATAGAGCTAATCAACTCGGCAAGACTGTTTATTAGCACCCTTTTTCTCTCTCGCTGCTGTACCATTTCCGTAGCTCGGCTGGCTGCTGCCTTGGTGTACTTGTGCGGCGCACTATGTGGAAACATTTTCACGCCGATGATGCTCATCTCTGTATTTTGGGCCGCATGTTACACGCTCGTATATAATTAGCACCAAAAGTACACACAGTATAACGCGCTTTTCTGCCCGTCTACGTCTCTCTTTCTTGCGCATTGGGATGGGAAGAGCGGAGTACACGACTCTATTAAATTCGCTAAAAAATCCCACAAGTAAACATCTTGGCGAAACATCGACTCATTCGCGAGCTGGTGACTTTTCCGCTAGGTTAAATGTGTTTTTAACGTGGGTGTAAGCTGACGACGCGATATTTTTACACCAACAACCATGTACCCGAAAGCCAGAGTGTATAATTCTCGTATCTTGGCTCGGGCGTTGTTTCTAGGCTTATTAATTATACACAAAGTACCTGAAATTCCGCCGAAAATGTGCCACAAAAATTTCAAATTCACGAGCATTAGTCTTCGTATTGTAAATATTTAAATAGCCGCCCCCCCCCCATATCTGTATCTTTATTTTGATTGGCATCAGCGTCTATCGGCTACCTTGGTGCATATACCAAGTACCTACATATAAACCATCTATTAAACCAGAAGCGTTGTAAGTAGGTAAAATGAATTTATTAATTAATATTCGTTGGTTCGCGTTTAAAGGAAGAAACAAAACGAACAAACGCTGCTGGAGGGAAAGAGAAATTCATGGTGGCGAATTTATTATCCCAGCTAGACAGTTAGAAAGAGATAGCCAGTATTTTGCAGCAGTACCGAGACCAGCATATTTCATCGACGAATTCGTATCGTCGTCTTGGTCACTGTACAATATACTTGTTAATTAATCGACGGCGAATAATTTGTTTTCGTGAAAAGCTACAAATGCCAGGTACCGAGATGTATGTTGGTATTTTTTTTTATCTAACGTATTAATTGTTATCAACTTTATATACGTTGCAAATTCGTAGGTACACGTTAGTTATTAATATCTCGCGGCTGTTGTGAGAGAAAATTGAAATATAAATATATATATATATATTTACATAGGTAATACAAACGACCGCCATCTGCGTTGCTTATTTCCCCATTTCGAACGAGATGAAATATTTGTAGAAAATTTGTTTTCTTAATCGACAAATTGACGGTATTATGAACTGTGTAGTGCGGACGAGTATGCACAGCTGGCAAGTTGATAGATGTGCGAAAATTTCGCGAAGTAAATCGAATACATCATCGGAACAGATAGCGGATTATTCGTTCGAAATTTACATAGTATGATTTGAAAATACGCTCGACAACGTGCATAACTCTCTGCTCTTTTTCTACACAATATATTTTCGCAATACGATGCGATAGATATTTGGTACACGGTTTACTGTACGTGTGTGTAAAAATAGTTGGGATTTTGATGTCGATTTGTAAAGTGATAATTTCTCAAGGTAAAGGGTCTCCCTCAGCAACCCCCTTGTATCCAAGACAAACCAGACCTGCTAACAAGTTATGCTAGTGATGGATATCAAGTTCACCACCAAAGTAAATCAGTTTTTCAGCTAGCATACCTAGCCCCTAAAAATGAAGTGGGAAATTGATAGACTATTTTAGGAGACTTTTTAAAATTCCTAGTAGAGAAAAAGAAATATCATGTTCCACAATGCATAACATTCTGTAACACAGGAAATATGAAGTTGTGTACAACAAACAGCATTGTGTCTTATTTTCAATTTAGTAATCTACTTCTCACCTTTCAAACTATGAAAATGGTCGAGAATCATGTATTTTTTTTCGACGATTCCCAGACTGCTATCTTTTTAGTTTAGTATTGCTGGGGGCAAATTTTTTTGGAATGGTGATAACAAAATCAGAAAGCCTAGCTTTCTCACCTAACTGTTTACTGGGCTTGAAATTCATAAGAATAATCTACGAATGATTTGTTGCAAAAAATATTCACATTCTTACTAATCCCTGTACCTGGTGGCCTGTTGAATGAGAAAGCTAGCCATCCTGGTATTGTCAATACTCACCCTGAGATACAAGAGCCCAGAAAAAATCAGCTGAGTGGGTTGTCATGTGGGAAATTCCAGAAAAAATATAACATTCTCAATCATTTTGACA
>FIZR01002841.1:0-12593 GCA_900060175.1 Ferrisia virgata
AATGGGTTGATGATCTATATGAATGATAACATTTGCTGGGTTGTAAGGTCTATACGAAAAGACAATTGACACACATTTATGAATTGACAATTCCAAGTATAGGTTTAGTAATTCTCTCTTGAAGAACACCAGAGCTTCATAATATAGGCATCTTAAACATCTCTAATAATTTTTATTATTTAAACAACTCATTATATTAATTTAATATCTCATTACCTCTGCTTTAACTTCGATTCAAGTTTAAAATTAACATCAAATCATCATTCCATTCAGCAGACAATACTAAAAAAAAAAAAGTGCCATAAAAATGAACTTGTTCATTAAGCGAATAATACGTATACCTTACTTAAAACCTACTACGCAAACGCATCAATTAAACAAAAATAAAGAAAAAAAAAAGCTGTAACACTATCTATTACTACTACTACTACTAAATAAATAATTTATTAAATAATAAAATTTTTTATAGCTTTTGATACTTAATAGATAGCTGATTCATTTAAGTATTAAAAAAAAAAAAAAAAGAAGAAAACCGCAACCGGACATTACTAGCATATCCCGCCAATTCCACGCTCCAGTACACCCCACATCATAGCATAGACTACAACATACCTATATCGCATACATATATGAAAAAAAAAAAAAAAAAAAAAAAAAAAAAAAAAACAAGAATAAGACAATCTGCATCAGATAGAAGGCGGTGGAAGGGGGGAGAAATGGCAATCGGCGCGACACTCAAAGAGGACATTTTATTATCGCATAACCTTCAAAACAAAATATGTTTTATTGTGTCTGAAACCATCTTCCCACTTGGATAAGATAAAAAAGAAGAAGAAGAAGAAAAAATCCTATGAAGTTCCATTTACAATACTTAAATCGGACTTTATTAGCTGCGGCTTGTCAGGGGGTAAGTAAGTACATGAGAAAGAACTAGTTCTGTTTTTGTATGTGTATGCGTATGAAAAACCTGTGTCAAGTGAGAGGCGGTAGGCAAGGCAAGGTAAGGTAAAGGTATTGGCAGAAGCGAGCTGCATACAGTCTGGATGTGGAAACAAACATAACAACCAAACCAAACCATTCCAACCCAATATATCTTTGGGTTACATAAATCTCTAAAACTGTAAGAAACACAAACTCCATAGTGAATTTAAATGTTAAATATACGAGAATTTTACTCGCGTCCTCGTCTCGTCTCATCTCGTCGCGTCCAACTCCACGTATAAAATAAAAATATATAAGAACTTTATGAAATTTATACGTTTGTGTTTTTTTTTCCTTTTTCTTTTTTTTTTTTTTATCTGGTGTGAACGCTACGATATTTTACGAAGAAACCTCTATGGTCGTTTATAAAGTCGCGCCATTTCATCGTAGGTCTACGTATCCTCTTACCTAGGAATATGGTGTTTTTTTTTTGGTACCCACTGCGCAGCGTACGTCTGTCTCTTCGGCGCAACAAATGAGATTCATGTATTTAAAATTATGGTAAAACTTAATCTGATTTATGTACCAGCGACCTGGCTTGCTCATGCTTATCCGATTCTTAATCTCCGCAACGTTGTTGACCATTGCTGATGCTGGTGCCCATACCTAGATATACGTCTGGTGTACTCCACAGTACACAGATATATATATGTATAAGGTACCAGTGTGTGCATTTCCATACGACAACAATTAGACCAAACAGAGGTGTCCCTTATTATTACGTATTTTCTCTCTCTCTCTCTCTCTCTCTCTCTCTCTCTCTCTCTCTCTATGTCTCTTTCTTTTTTCACTCCTTCGCTCTTGTATTATTTTTTTCTTCTTCCACCACGTTAAAGGTACTGTGGATGTTACACTAGATGCACGCCATATCTTATATATGTACATATACATATACATATACCCGGTTCCATAACCGCAGTTATCGTAAATTCTCTACCACTGGTTTTATATTTTTTCGTTTTTTTTTACATTTTTCCCCCTTTTTAATGTCTTTGTTTGGGAGAAGAGGAGAACAAAAAAAAAAAACCAGCATATATACTCGCTCAAATAAAGACATAATTTTCGTTTTACTTCGCAGAATGGAATTTATAAAAGTAATGAGCTATATAAGACAAAAATATCCGAGTAAATAAACCTAAATGCTTGAATTTAACAAATTATACACGCAATACATATCGTATCGTTATCGTGTACCATCTTCTACAGCATCTTAGATCTTATACACATATAAATTCTTCCATAATGTAACAAAAACACTTGATACGCTGCAATGCTAAATCTTATACCTGAATGGGAGGGGGGGGGGATGATGAAATTTTAACCACATCTGTATGACTTTTACTAGTGAAATTAATATCGTGTGGTTGCTTTCATTGCTTTTTATCTGCAATTCATAAGGATTACAAATAGTTGCGAAATGACCTCGAAATGTGGCTCAATTTTTAGCCTAATTTTCTATATCATATGGTCAATGAAACCCAGTCTATTATGGCTTATCGAGCTAGGGCGGATGAAGGACAAAATATCAACAAAATCTGTTCTAAGGTCCTACCAGACCATTACGACTATTTTCGGTCATTTTTGGTTTATTACCCTCTGAAACTAAAAATCACTTGCTCAGCACGATATCGACAAAAATTGATCAAATTTGGAAACCAGGCGTAGATTGAGGATGGATTTGATATACTGGAGTGGGGTTGGCCTCGGTTCAAAATTCACTTATGCCCGAATTTCAGAGACAGCACACAGTGGTCTACCGGTAAATTTTTGCTCTTGGCATATACCGGGTGTTTTGTAGGTGGATGGTAATATTAAGGAGGGGTGGTACGCCAGACCTTATATATGTGCGTTATGATGGATGGCTGTTTACCTATCTGCAGATTTGTGGCTGCGGTAAGGAAAATTTAATTTTTCATTTTAGGTAATGAATTTTGCAAATCAAGAGTAAATTTTTCCCCGTTGGTTCTAATTCGTAGAGGAAAGTTTGGCAAATAATTTGAGACCAAGAAAATGATGATTGGATGATTAGGAGAAGAATAACTGAGAGTGGAATGTAAAAAAAAGTGAAAAAAAAATCTTGCAAATTTTTTTTTCGAAATATTTTAAAATAATTTGAAGTAACATGCCAATATTATGCATCAAAAGTATAGCCCTGAGTTTGCTCTTTCAAAATGGTCCCCTTCTTCAGGTCCCTATCACTCTTATTTTTCAGGTTATAAAGTATTAAAAGCAAAAAGAATACAATGAAATCATTCGAAATTTATTACATATCCTTTTTGAGTTCCTTATTGGATCTTTTTGCGATGACGAAGCTAATCCAAACCGATCTTTTTTCACGGTTGAAAGGTCAGCAGGTATATTTGGAGGTCTTTAAGTACACCGCAGTAGGAGCTCAAAATTTTCGGCGTCGATCATTTTAGTAAAAAATTGATTTGAAATTAAAATCAGATTTGATTTTGCCTTTTTCTTTACTTTTTTTGTAACTCTACGTTTTTGTACACTCGTTCGCTCAAAATTTACAAAAACAAAGGAACTAAATATTTACATACTCGCAGATATTACAAAATGGATCAGCCAAAATTGACCAAAAATTCGTGTCCGAGGTCCCAAAAAAAATTAATTTCGATATACCGCGTTGGAATCTCATTTAAATAATTGAATTTTGAATTTTGAAGTCCTTTCGGGTGGCTTCAATAAGGTCAAATTTAAAATTGACCAAAATTTTGCGTTCAATGGCCTAAAAAACATATATTTCGATAAGTCACATTGATATCTCACTCAAATGCATGAATTTCTAATTTTTGGGCCCATTGAGACCCCAATAGGGTAAAATTGAAAGATTAATTTGAAATTTGTGTTCAATGATGCAAAAAACATATACGTTGATGGGTTTCTTTGGAATCTCATCCTCTAAAATGAGGCAAAACTGAGTTTTAACCCAAGGTCATCCTCACTCATACATATCTAATCTGACGCCAAACTGAGCCAATTGACTGAATTGGAGCGATTTTGGTCAATATCAAACAGAGTAAATGAGTTTAATGTTCGGAAAAAAATTAAAATAAATATCTGACATGGCCAAAAATTGTCTTAACCGCCTTCTAGGACCCCAAAACGGGTTCTGTTGGTATTTTCCCCCCTTCCCCAACTACCGTTAGTCGATAGACTGTAATGGCATGGTTTTCATTGACAATATGAGATAGAAAATCAGACTAAAAATGAAAAAAATGATTTCTTACGAACCCGAATTTTTATGGAGCGCATCACATTTTTAATTATTTTTCATGGTTGGGTTTTTGCTTTTTAAAAGTATTTTTGTAATGATATCACTTTTTTTAAAATTAAAATATACAAACACGGTTTATGATATTTTCTGAATGATTTCTTTGGTTGTAAAATGGGAATACCTGTAGCTAGAAACGAGATTAGCAGCATCCTAGTACATTTATTAAAGTCATATTGCTAATTGAGTATCAAATCACATTAGGACCCGATATCTAAACGTATTGAAAATACAAATTTATGGACTTTTTGGAGGACTTCCATTCTATAGACAGCTTATCCGAATGATCTATCACAGGCACTCTCCTTCATGTACCTATAAAATAAACCGGCTTGTATAATGAGATTACTAATGAATCATCATCTTCTTCATTTTATCTATACTTCTCCCAAAAGATTGCATAGGAAACCATGTTTACAGAGTTGAATTCTATTAATTGTAATCATTATTAGCCTGATATGTGCCATATTGTCGATGAAAACCAGGTTGATACAGTCTATCGAGCAATGGGTAAGAGGGAGAGGGAGGTGAAATTCCAACAAAATCCGTTTTGGGATCCTAGAAGACTATTAAGACGATTTTTAGCCATGTCGATTATTTATATTTATTTTTTTTCGAACATTAAAATCATTTATTCCGCTTGATATCGATCAAAATCGTTCCAATTCGGTCAATCGGCTCAGTTTGACGGCGGATCAGATGAATATGAGTGAGGACGACCTTGGGTCAAAATTCAGTTATACCCCAATTTGGGGAAGGGGTTGCTGAGGGTTTAAAATTGCAAAATTCGCTCCTTTATAAACTAATTGATAAAAAATCAAAAGTTATATAACATATCCAAAAATCAACCTCCTAAGTCAATTAGGAAGGGAGATATAAGGGTTTTCCTCCTTTTTGACCTTGAAAAAGGGCTGTTATTCCCCTGTCTCCCCACCAAATTGAGCTAGGAAGTTGAAATTTGCTGTGTAAATCTGGTTGGGGCTGTAGATGTGCCTTTTGAGGGTTCTGACTTTTTAGCTCCATTGCACCCCCTCACAGCGCCAAAAACTGGTTTTATTGATCAGTTTACCTCGTTTGTTTTTTAGTTTTTTGAGTTTCTTCTTTACATAATTCCTTTCCAAATTGAGCTAGGGACTGGAAATTAGATGTGTACATTTAGTGTAAGTTTCAGTTGTACTTTTCGGGGGTCTCGACTTTTCAGTTTCTTTTCTCCCCTTCACAGCCCCAAATATGTTGTTTTTTAATCGTTTTTTCTTATTTTTTGAGTTTGTTCCTCGTATAAATCTGCTCCAAATTCAGCTAAGGACTTGAAATTAGGTGTGTTCCGTCTGTGAAGGACCCTTGATGTGCTTTTTGGGTATTTCGACTTTTTAGCCCCATTGAACCCTTCCTCCTCGCAATGTTGATTAGGAAACAAGCATCACGACGCGATGCTCATCCTCATAATTGTAACATGCCATGAAAATCAGGCTGAAAAAGCATCGCTTGCGATGCTTCTTTTCGTCATTTTTTTTGCCACTACTGGATTTATCGTGAAATAAATATGACTTACAATATGAATTATTTTGTTGCAGGATACCTGGTTTTCGGAGCCGGCAACGTACATTCAAGAAACAAGATATTTTCAAGCGAGTAAATAGAAATTGAAGCGAAATTTTCTCCATTACACGACGATTGCACCTGAACTATGAAATAGATAGGTAAGGTATCAATATTATACGTACCTAGACCTACGCAAAATAGGTTGTAGCTACAAGATCGACGCAAGGGGTGGGGGAGAAAGAAGGGAATTTAAATCGGAATACGAGATCAGGCATGTGTATTTTTTTCTGCCGGCTGCGAGTTTATATTTAAATTTAAATGAAGAGGAAAGTTGGACTAAAAAGCATTACAGACGCGCAATTTTTATGCAATATTTATTCTAACCGGGTAATAAAAAAGAAGTACAAACGGGGCCGTACATGGTAGTATAACGTTTGCAAGGCTAGACGAGCCGGGCCGAGCGGAGGTTAGAAAACGGAAAAAGAAGAAAAAGAAAGAAAATGACAAAAGAAAAGCCATAAAAGTTAATGCCCTGATAGGAATTAAGATTACTCCTTCCAAGTTGGTGGAAAAGAGCGCAAGTATTATACAACAGAGTATATACAGTACACTGGTATTGGTACGGTGTACCGTAGCGTACCAGTGTATGTATAAGTGTGTGTGTGTGTGTATATATATACGTACTACCTACATAGCGAGGCGAGAGTATGAGATGAAGAGAAACGAGCCAACTAAAGCGCTATATAAAAGCGGGTCAATTTAAACTTTCATATAATATAAGGTATACACACCGAAGAATCTTGAAGTAAGAAAGTTATAAGATAATATGAAGTTATCTTCAAGTTTTCTGGTATTAAAGTTAGGTAAACTTTGAGTTTCGCCTTAGGAAAGGAAGATATATGCTTATCTGTCCCTACTAAGTTGTATATCAAGGCAGCCGCTTTCCAAACTTTAAGCTTCTAGGGTAATTCAAAATATTTATAATGCTACATTGCGAAATTGCTTTCTAGCGAGATTCCGTTCTCCCTTTTTGCAGTTCACGTTTTCGCCTCCCATCTCTGTGCCATCACCGCACCATGGTGTTTCTCTTTTAAACGAAAACTATCTTTCTTTAAGCCCCCCGGATCTGTGTGTTCGCTATCTTATTTCCTTCAGTTTCTATCTTTACGGTTGTTGGATATTGCGTTCCGACGCGTTGTGTATTTCTTATATATTTAGGATATATATATATATTTTTTTTACTTCGCTGATAACACCGATATAGCCTCCGAGTGTTTTTTTTTTTCGAATACACGAAAACGAAAAACCAGAAACCTTAAAAAGGATATTTTTTCTTCATTATTTTTTTTCCGCCAAAAAATTGCTAAATTTTAAAATATTAAATTTTTTTCGCAACGATGTTGATTTGCATTAATTATAAATACTAAAAAAAGTACCACCTTGTAACTTCCCGGATCAATTTGGATGGGAGTTATGAGAGGAACAAACATCAAAAAATAAGAGAAACCGACCAAGGAACCACATTCGGGACTGTAAGTGAGCGTCATGAGACTGAAAAGCACATAAAGAACCTATACTAAATCTACATACCAAATTTGAACTTCTTAGCTAAATTAGGAGAGGAGTTGTGCAAGAAACAAACTAAAAAAATCAGAAAATTCATTCAAAATAACTTATTTTTGGACCTGTGGGGAGGTTCAATGTGGCTGAATTGTTTAAACCCTCAAAATGCTCATCTAGGACCTATACTCAATCTACATATCAAATTTCAACCTCCTTGCGCAATTTGGAGGGGAGTTATGCGAGAAACGAACTAAGAAAATGAGAAAGCCTGTGCAAAAAACCACATTTTTGGGTTTGTGAGCGGGTACAATGCGGCTGAAAAATCTAAACCTCCAAAATGTACCTCCAAGACCTATACTTAATCTACATACCAAATTTCAACTTTCTATCACAATTTGGAGGAGAGTTATGCGAGAAACAAACTCAATAAATAAGACAACCCGCCGAAAAATGCACATTTTTGGGGCTGTAACGAGTGCAATAGGCCTAAAAAGTCTAAATCCCCAAGACACAGATTTATGGCCTCAACCAAGGTTACATACCAACTTTCAACCTCCTAACTCAATTTAAAGTGGATACAGGGAAGGAATAGTGGAACTTCAAGGTCAAAAAGGTGGACTCCCATAACCCCCCGCCCCCCTCTCAATTGACTTATGAAGCTGAATTTTGTACGTATCATACAACTTTGGATCCACTAACGATTGGCTCAAAAAAATACAATTTTTGTGATTTATGTTCCTCAGCACCCTATCCCCCAAATTTGGGCATAGCTGAATTCTGATCCCAAGGTCATCCCCACTCATATATATTCAATCCGCTACCAAAATAAGCCTGATAACAAAATTAGATCAATTTTGGTCTGTATTGAGCAGAGTAAATGATTTTAGTTTTTGAGGGAAAAAATAGAAATTGAAAAAAAATAGGAAAAAATGTTAAGCACTTTTCCCTTTCCGGGAAAAATTCTAGATCATGGATATGTAACATATCCATGTCAACATTTTAACATTAAGTGCAAAAATTATCACTTCAGGTCAAAACTTTATTTTTCTCTTCACTCAGTTTTGACATTTGATTTTATTAATGCCTAACAAAATAAAAATTATGTAATCATCTATCATCATGAGTTTTTGGCTAAAAACTTAAAATCAAAAATAAACAAATGTCATATCGTATTTTTAAGATTAAAATTTTTTTTAATTTTTAAAATTTTTAAAACTTTTCAATTTTTGTTATGTTTTATTTATGCAATTCTTTCATTTTTTATTTTTTTCAGATTTTAATTTTATTATTTACCATTTTTCTGTTTTTTTTTTCATTTGATTTTTTTATTATTTTTATTTCAACTTTTTTCAATTCATGAATTTTTTCACTCAACATTTCATCAAAAATGTATACCACCTGCTGACCAATTTCTTCTCCCATTTATTCAACTTGGACATTTTAACATGAAGTGCAAATTGTGAAATGTCACATTTTTCATGAAAGTCCCATGACATATCCATGTTGACATTTTAACTATGTTCAAAAATCATACATAATCATGTTTCATGGAGTTTTTGATCAAAAACTTAAATATCAAAAACACCACACTTTTGGAAATTGACATTCAGCCCTGAGACATCTCCATGTCAATAATAATAAAACAATGAAAAAAAATATAAAAAATTGAAATTAAAAACATTAAAATAAAAATATAAAAATAATTAAAAATAAAAAAATGAAAAAAATAAAAATAAATATAAAAAATAAAAAATGAACAAAAAAATAAAAATAAAAATAATAATGGTAAAAAAATAAAAGTAAATAAAAATAAAAAATCGAAAAAATGCAAATAAAAATTCTACATTGTTAAAAATAGTCTCAATTGTCTTCCAGGACCCTAAAACGGATTTTGTAGACATCCTCCCCTCATTGTCGGCAAGTCGATAGACCATAATAGGCTGATTTTCATTGACAATATGACATAGAAAATCAGACTAAAAACGGAAATATCCATAAAACTATGGCGAAATGCATTACCTATTTGAAAGGGACTTGACATTTCAATAACGAGGGTCTTCGAATTTAGGGTGTTTTTCACTTCATATTAGAAAGTGCTAAATGACTGCAGCGTCGCTATAAAGAGATGTACTCGTAAGTTTTTAAAAGGTCCTGGTGCTCATTGGAATGGCCATTTCTCCATTTTATTTGCAGGGGTTGTTTTTATTTTATTCGTGTCTCTATGCTGCTCGCAAAATTACACGTGGTAAAATTAAACCACTAGGTCAAGTTAGATGGGTAAAAATGATTAACGATCAGTTTCAAAGATGAATTAGGTACCTAAAATGTTCGTATATAATGCGTGGAATAATTTCACTCTAAAATTAAACTAATCTGTGGAACGAGTCGCACGTAGGTAGAGCTAGGCTCATAAATCATAAGTTTTTTAAAACTAGGTAACCAATGTTTTTGTTCTTGTACTGTTTTTTTTTTTTTTTATTGCCCAAACGTTAACATAACGTTACGATCGTGCCAATGGTGGTTGGTGGTTAAAGTTGAATTAAATTTACGAGTAAAAATTGATTTTTCATTTAAAACACCACTTTTTGGGCGGTGTGTTTTCTTTCCATAATTTTGTCACCCAGCTGGGTTTATTTTTTTTTGACAGGGTTCGTATTTGTAATATGCGTGTACTAACTTAATACGATTCTTTTTCCAGTTCGTCGTTCGTATTGTTTATAACAGGCTGGTTATTACTTCATTAAACGGTTTACATGGCGAGATAAATTAAACGAGAAATAAAAAACTAATAAATAAGAAAGTTTAATAATTAGACTATAAATAAGTGTAGAGGGTACGCAGCAGGGTTTGTTTATGTTAACGAGAATGGAGCAATTGACAGTTGTAAATATGAATCGTATACTGCGTATAACGCCAGCTAGGTTCCATAAAATGTCAAGCAAAGAAGTCGACGTAAATTATGCCTGGTTTATGGATGTACTTATAAAAAGTATTTAAGTGTTATTATTAGGCATTTGTGCCGAATGTTTTTAGTATAGGCGGAATTTTTCGCTACCGAATTGAGCTTCGTTTAGGTTCGAATTTTTCAGCCTACTGAATCAAAAAAGGGATGTAATATAAATAATGTATTTAATATTAAAAACATTTCCTTGATACGATGTGTTTGGTTTTTGGAGTTTGAACGAGTTTTTTCCAGTATTTTTTTCCGCATTATAACTTATGCTTTCATTATACATTACCTTTGTGCATTTCATTTACGTATCATTCAGGCTGAAAAAAAACCTCCTCTTCTTTCCCATTTTTACTTTTTTCCATTCAAGTGATGGTCATTCTTACTTCTTCAATGTACGTTCCAAAATCAGGCAATGTTTGTCCTAGAAATGACTGAACACCGATAGAATGTAAATATTTAATACATTGAATTTTTTTTCATTTAAAATCAAGAATAAAAAATCAGAAAATTGAGTAAAATTAATGAAAATCATTCGGAGAAAGGCAGAAATCACATAGAAAATTATTAAAAACATCAATATCATATTTTTATTTTTTGTTACTTGTGTTGGAAAAACTACTTCCAGAATCGCCTATTTTCATTCGGATACATTCGATAAATAGCCAGTTCACGTATTCACCGTCATAAATCTGTTATTTTGACTAAATCACGACCACGATAAAAAAATTTTGAAGATTTTATTTGAATTTTGTGCAAAAAGCGGCATCCAGAATCACCTAATTTTCATTCGAAACCTTTGTTGAATGTATATTTGTGTATTTTTTTGCTCAAAATTACAAGTTGTTTCATGAGTTTTGTTAGACCTGATGTAATTTTTTGGAATCTTTCTTAATTTTTGCTCAGTTTTTGAAAATTTTTCAAAATTTCTTCGTATATTTTGGGCAAAATTTTTTTATTTTTGTATACTTTTTCGTGGCTTTTGATCAATTTTTTTTGTATTGTTTTTCCTTTTGTTTTTCAATTATTTTATATGATTTTTTTAATGTTAGATAAATTTTCAAAGTTTTCAAATTTTTTTTTTAATTTTGGCAAATTTTCTTACATTTTGTAGTGTTTGTGTGAATTTTTTATCTAGTTTTTTTAATAATTTTTTAGGAGTATTTCACGTATTTTTGGTGAATTTTGAAATTTATCCGCACTTTTTTATGATTTTCAGTCAATTTTTAGGCTGATTTTCTGTGTTATATTATCAACGAAAACGAGGCTATTATAAACTATCAACTTATAGCAGATGAAGGGGGGATATCAACAAAAGCTGTTTTGGGGTCCCAGAAGTCCGTTATGACCATTTTTGGCCCCGTAAGAAATTTATTTTCATTATTTTTTTCTTCTCAAGACTAAAATTATTTGTTTTGCTCAATACTGACCAAAATCTCTCTAATTCGGTCAATCAGCTCGGTTTGGCGGCGGAATACATATACCAATATTGGGGGGAGGGGGATGACCCTAGGTCAAAATTCAGTTGTATCCAAATTTGGGAGAGGGGTGCTGAGGGGCCAAAAGTGCAAAAATTTTTCTTTTTCGAGCTAATGGATGGAGAATCCAAAATTGTATCACATGTACGAAAATCAGCCTCTGAGGTCTGACGATAGGAGGGGAGATGTGCAGGGTTTTCTACTATATGACCTCGAAAAGGTACTATTCCTGTCCCATCTCACCACCAAATCGACCTACGAAGTTATAATTTGGTATGTACATTTAATAGGGACCTTAGATGTGCCGTTTGGGAGTCTCGACATTTCAACTCCATTGCACCCCCCTCATAGAGCCAAAAATGTAGGTTTTTGGTCGTTTTTATTAATTTCTTGAGTTTCTTCCTCGCATAACACTTCCAAATTCAGCTGTAAAGTAGAAATTTGGTATGTACATTTAGAAGGGGCCTTAGTTGTGCCTTTTAGAAGTCTCGACTTTTCAGCTTCGTTGCAACCCCTCGTAGCCGTTTTTTTTTCAATTCACATCGTTATAATACCTCACGAAAATCAAGCTGAAAATTTTTGTGTTTCACCATTCGAAATTAAAAATTATTCGCTCAACTCGATCCCGACTGAAATCGATCAAATTTTGGCAGCAGGCTTGTATTAGTGAAGGATTTGATATACTTGAGTAGGGACAACCTTAGGTCAAAAATTCAGTTATACCCAAATTTGGGGGGGGGGGAGGAGTGTTGAAGGGCAAAAACGCAAAAATTGCCCCATTTTAAGCCAATTGATA
>FIZR01002842.1:0-10013 GCA_900060175.1 Ferrisia virgata
TTTTTTTTTTTTTTTTTTTTTTAAAAAAAAAAAAAAAAAAAATGAAAAAAAAAATACAACGTCACGTTAACGATACGTATACAATTTTTTTATACAAAAGCAACGCGCCGTAAAACTACACAATGATTAACCTTTAATAACCACGAATCCGTAAAATGAAATACGTTTAAATATGCGAATATACCTTTTGAATAATGATACCATGCAGAAAGATATATACTGTGCAGTAGTTTCAGCAAATCGAGAAGCTTCTCTAACCCTATTACATTGTGGAGCTGCAATTTTTCACTACGCCTGGTATGAATTAATAACGGGCAAAATATATATATAACCATCGGACTTGTGCCGGGATATATTTTATGAAAGATATCCACACGAAATTCGTGACTGGAATTATTTTCGCAATCTTTTCATTTTCAGGCCCTAGCCACCGCCATCTTTTCATCTACTGAAAAATCTACTCTTCGTAGCTGTATTTTTGATGCCACCGCATTCACCTGGCCCACTTTTTAAAACAGGTGCGCCTTGTCTCATTCTCTAGCTCTGCTTCACTGCCATGTCACCAGCTAGCGTCGCTTCTTTAAAGAATGTGATCTGTTTTTCTCTCTTCTTTATAACCTTGTATTTTGTAAGTGTCACTAATCACGCTATAGCTCTTTGTCTTGTTTTCATTTTCCAATACCTTCCTCTCTCTGATTTTTGGACAAGCTGCGAGCACAGACGTATGGCTTGACGTTTAACAACTTTCTATGTGAAATTTGCCTCAAAAGCAAGGAACTTTCGACTGCTCATATTGTTGAACCAACTATCAATCTTCTCATCTTAACTGATGTCTGTTGCAATGTGCCACAAATATTTTTTCATGTATTCTGTCCAACTAAATATGAACATAATCGACAGAATGAAACAAATTCAACCAATGTTCAACTGCTGTACACACTGAACAGAGAATCAATAAATGTTGCCATAATATTCATCATAAAAAACCATGATAACACCACAAAATATCGATAAATGTAGATATCATGGTGGTTAATTTGTAAAACCATCCGTACTGGGACTATGAAAAAAAAAAAAGAAAACAGAAGAGAATAGTATAAGAAAGAAACGCCAACTGGGGAAACAAAAATATTCTCCAATGTAACACAATTCTAACACCGCTCAAACCCCCTTTAGAAAAAACGTAGAAGGAAAAAAAGTACACCAGAATTGCTATGGTATACACGGGAGCACGTCACGGGTATAAATTTCACTTTAGAATTCCAAGCGTCTGCCCTGGTAGTTATTAATAGTTTACCTGAATATTGAGAGAATACTCCGGAAGCTTTAGATTTTTCTCTTCGGGGATTTCGAGGAGATTTTATTATCGTATATAGAATAATTTGTCATACTGTTTAAATTTCTTTATTGTTTACACTTCTTTTTCTTGTAGGCGTCCTTTCTGCTATCGCATTGTTTTTTTTTTTTTTGGTATTCGTTTCCTTCCTACTCAACAGGCTATAAAATGAAAAAAATATATATGAAAATGGAAATCGGTCAAAAGTTACACGATTTTGTGTCTCTGAAACTTTAGTAGAAAGTAAAAAAAAAAAAAAAAAAAAGTGTAGCGCGTGTGAAAATTTTACAAATACCCCTGTCTGATAAGTTTATCTGTGTAATTTGGAAAAATAAAGTTTCTAAATGGCGGATCCTCTACTTTTTTCTTTTTTTTTTCATTTAAAGCTCTTTGTCAACAGCATAAACCTTTCAGAAACTTTTAGTCGACTTATTGAATGTGATTAGCCTACTGAAAAGAAAAAAGAAACATTCCTTTTAGGGTTGGTATTCTTTCTTTCCTTCTTTTTTTTTCTCTCGGTTCTTTTTATTCTACGTGTCAACTCCCAATACTACTTTCCAGTCACAAGGCGCGTTATTAAAATCAAAAAGTCACGCTCGCAATGCCGCCGTTTAAAACTATATAGAAATTTCAATTCCAATTTAAATTCTCTCTCACCCTTTCGTTGATATTCGCGCGTAAATGGCGACTCGCCTCGTTGTCTAGTCTGCGAACAATTTTTTCTTCTTTTTAACTTTTGCTCGCCGCTGAGAATAGTGCTGAACTACTGATGAATCGTGAAAAATAAAAGGGAACAGAAGAAGCATAAAAACATGCTCGCGTTTGTATTACCAAATGGCTAATTTTATCCGAAATTTAACCTTCTTCGCTGCATTGACTCTGAAAATTGAAATCTTGTTCGCTCTAACGTCGCCTCGTCTTCAGTACGCTAGCGAACCTTTTTTTGACATTCCGAGGTCGTGTTCGAAACAAACCTCGTGCAATGGAAACGAGAGGGGAAATTTTTTCAAAACTTTTCACCACCGTAACCGAGTCAAGTCAACGATATGACAACTTTTACCAAGTAGTTGTTTTATTGTCTAGAGTTTTCATTTCTTCTTTTCGCTATAAAATATTGTGTCACTTTTCATGAACCTCGCGCATCTTTAGCTGTTGAAAATGTAGTAAATTTTATCCGGATGTGGAATGTTCACAATGGAGTAGCCTTGAAAAGGCACGGTAAAATATTTCAAGTCATCCGTGATTTATTTTGAAATAGGTATGCCATAGAAAAGGGAAAACACTTTATGTAATCGCAAAGACAAAGCTACAACTGCCAGCCCACAGCAAGTATAAGTAACGTAAAGAGTTCTCGGAAATTTCCTCACAATGATCCGATTGTTCATGGTACACAGATTGGGTAAAAAGCCATCACCGAGGGCATAATTTCTGAGTATAAATGAGACCAACGGAAATAAGTGACTTCATTCTTCATAGATTGCAACAATTATTCAAGTATTCGCATGATGTTAGTCTCTCGATGTCCTTGCTGCAGCAGACTTCATTGCTATGTGTTTCTTGTTCAGAAATAAGTGTACAACCCTCAAGTATGGGAATCATCAGTAGGTCTCAGTTGCTGACGACCATATTACACCTAGAAAAGGGCACCATCAATCAAGGTCTTGTGCTTGTGCAGCAGCTCTTACTACAGGAACCATTCGCGTTTCAATGATACCCGACCATCTGGTTGGAGATCTTCCTCTACCATCTTCTACCAGGGGCCTTTAGCTAAAGAGAATGTCTATTTTGAGATTTGCAACTTCTCTTCTGGTTACATGTCTGAAATACCCCATACCACATCTCTCACATAAAACATACTGTACTGACTCCTGCATTTTGTTGACCATTGAGATGTTGGATCTCGAGCAGTCCAGGGTATTTTCAGTATCCTTTGCCAAACCCACATCTTGAAAGGCATCAATTCGTTTTCTATCATCTGCCTTCAGCGTTTATGTTTCCACAGCGTGCAGGAAAACAGAAGAAAATAAGAGATCTAAGAAGTCTCTTTGAAAAGAGATCTCGGAAGTCTCTTTGAAAAGAGATCTCGGAAGTCTCTTTGAAAAGAGATCTCTGAAGTCTCTTTCTTGTTTCTGTGAAGATCCTCTTCTTGCATGTGATGTTTCATAGTATGCTCATAGGTACTCTGCTTAGAGTGATTCGGCATCGAATTTCTGCCCATTCATATTCGCTCAGAGCTGTAGAAAGTGAAAGATACTTGGTGAGATCTACTACCATGACTTTTGTTTTCGATGCATTAATACGCAGTTGCAAGTTTTCACACCAGGTTAACGAGCTATGCAGTTTCCTCTTCATTGGAAACAATCAAGGTGGCATCATCCACACATCTCAAAAGGCAGATTCTCTTCCCACCATTGGAAATACAATCAATCCGATGTTCCAGAGCCTCCTAAATTATGTGCTCTCTATATAGGATGCTGAATAGTTCCGGGGATAATATGCATCCTTGACACACAACATGAGCCTTAGATTCTTCACACCATTCTCACTACCATGCCATTGCATTTCATATAAGGACTCCTACCAAATCAACTATACGAAATGGGACCTTCATTTCACTCAAAACTTTGAACGGTTTCTTCCAATTCTCACAGTTTAGAGCTTTGGCATAATCTATGAAGCACATTACCACAAGTATGCTAGACTCTCTGCACTTCAATGATTTGCTGAACACTCATCTGTTCTCCTGTGCCCCTTCTCGCATGAACCCAGCCGTTCAGGTGGAATTTGCCTAAGCAGGTACACCTGGATCCGATTGTTCAGTAGAGCATAGTCTAGCATCTCCTTTCTGGTGAAGATGAGTTGAATTTCTTACTCGATGAAGCAAGAAAGGTGGTGAATGCGATGAAGAAACGCAAAGCACCTGACTGCGATGGTGTTGAAACTGAATTGTGGCATGTTTTAGGTGGAAAAGGAATCAAACCAGTACATCATTTTTGCAGTGTAATATGGCAAATGACAGACGAGAATCCAGTGAGTAAGTAATAAAACTAGACCAAAATTTCAGCACCACCAATCCACTACTACACACATCAAGGATAAGCAGTAGCATAGTTTTGGTTATTTAGCTAACAAATCCTGCATCAAACTGCTGTTGACATGACTGCAAATTCTACAATATGTATTATTCCATTTTACTCTTTCAAACTAATATGAAATACTTAATACATCGAAATCTAACCAAGCGGAACTTAATATAAAACTATCCGAATATCAACGCCCCACAAAGGACGGATGGGTATTGCAATTGCGAATGGAATTTCATTAGGAAAACGTCGCTCGAGTAGTGGCATTATGTTAACAGTTTACTAATGTATTGTAATTCGACGGACACACTCGGGCAACGATAACCGAACATTCGGGTATTTTTAGCGATAAATTTTATATAAAATAAATAATTCATGAGTAGAATGTAGCGTAGAAAAGACACTACAGCATAGAAATGGTTCGTTCAAGACCCAAGACGTTGTTGCAGTTTATAAAATTTGGTAATAAATTTCACCCTTTTACCAGTTTTCTTTTTTCCCCCGAGCTTTAACCTCCTCTCCCTCTCAAAAATTAAATCTAATACGCTACAAATCAAAAAAATTGCGCAAACAAAGTTCAACAATAAGCAAATAATGTGGCACATTGAGATGAGATGTTTATGGTACTTGCATCGTATAGCCCGAGCACCTTATACTACTCTACCATATCTTAACTTGCGCTGAGATTCAAACGTTCTTAACAAAGACGAGCTGCTGAAAAAGGAGCATAAAAATACCAGCATTAGGTTAACGCTTTCAGATAGCACATGAGAAAGTGTGGGTGATTTATATGGCACATTGAAAATTTTGCCACGTGGTTTAGGTAGCCGCATTATTTTCAGGTGAAACCTTTGGGTTTTGGCGCTGAAGCCGTGGATAATAAATGAAGAAAATTGGTCGAAAATTACAAAGAAATGTTGAAAATTGGATGAAAATTGACCTATAACAAAAATAATCAATGAAAATCATCGAAATTTAAAAAAAAATTGATAGAAATGGGTAAAAAGTACAGGTAACTCATTGAAAATCGGGACAAAATGTTGCAAAATGGGTGAAAATTCACTAGTAAACTTTTTAAAAACTTGATGATTTACATTCTCTTCGCTCTATTTTTATAACTTATTTATTTATTTGTTTTAATTTTTTGAGTATTTGAACAGAAACTTTAAATTAAAAATCAAAAACGTCACGTTTTCAGATAATGGCCCCCCACCTGAAGACTTGTTAATGTCAAAAAGGGTCAACGGTTTTTGAAAATTGAAAAAGATTTGACGAAACGAGTTGAAAATTGATCTAAAATATTTATAAAAATTGTTGAGAATTATTCAAAATTAGGTAAAAAAATTACTTTAATGGACAGAAATGCAGAAAATTGATTGGAAATTACAAAAAAAAAGTTTTAAAAAAATGAGTGAAAATTAGGTAAAAATTGATAAAAATGGATAAAAAATGCAAAAAATTGATCAAAAACCACGAAAAATGGGTGAAAATTGACCTAAAATATGAAAATTGTGAAAAATAATCAACCGTTGAGTAAATATTTGAAAAGTAGATAAAAACGGGTAAAAAGTGCAAAAAAATATCAAAAATCAAGAATAAAATGATGAAAAATGAGTGAAAATCGGTCTAAATTATTAAAAAAAAAGGTTTTTGAAATTGGAAAAATTTGACAAAAATTGGTGAAAATTTACCTAAATAGGAAGCGGATTGTGAAAAATCATCGAAAACTGTGTAAAAATTAAATAAAAATGGGTAAATTGTGCAAAAAAAAGATAAAAATTCACGAAAAAATGTTGAAAATTTATAAAAATTGACCTTTAATTAGATAAATACAAAAATTTTTTTTGAAAATCACGTAAAAATGGAAAAAACAGAGTAAAAATTGCAAAAAGTTAATCAAATGTCACAAAAAAAAGGTGGAAATCGGAGCGATAAATGACCCGATAGTAAAATAAACGTTAAAAATGTTTTAAAAAATGATAAAAGCAGATAAAAAATGCAAAAAATTGATCAAAAATCACGAAAAAATGGGTTAAAATTGACCTAAAATATAAAAGTTTTGAAAAATGACCAAAAGTTGAGTAAAAATGTAAAAATCTGATAAAAATGGGTAAAAAATGTAAAAAAAAAGAGGTAAAAATTGACCTAAATCAGCTACAAACAAAAAAAAGTTTTTGAAAATTGGGAAAAATTTGACGAAAATAAGTGAAAATTGGCTTAAAATATGAAGCAGATCGTGAAAAACTATCGAAAATTGAGTAAAAAATTACATAAATTAATGAAATGTTATGAAAAAAAAGGTTGAAAAATGAGTAATAATTGATCCAAAATATATTAAAAAAATTAAAAAAACATTAAAAAGTGATTGGAAATTTGGTAAAAATTTGATAAAAACGGTCGAATGGGGCAAAAGATCGATCAAAAATAACGAAAAAATAGATGAAAATTGACCGAAAATACAGGAAAAAAATTAATAAAAAGTATCAAAAATTTGGTAAAAAATTTACTTTAATAGGTAAAACATGAATAAGAAATAAGAAAAAAAAATGATTAAAAATTACAAGAAAAAAAAATTTTTTTAAATGAAAGAAAATTTATACAAAATATGAAAAAAAAAACATTAAAAATGAACTAAAATTGGGTAAAAATTTGATAGAAATGAGTAAAAAGTGCACAAAATTGATGATAATCGTCATCATCTGTAGGTTTCAGTCGCTTAAGATCATAATCACGAAAAAAATGGGCAAAAATTGGCCCAAGTTATGAAAAAAAAAATTTTTAAATTACCAAAAATTTGTTTAAAAATTGACTAAAAGAAGTATAAAGTAAGGAAAATTGATCTAAAATCACGAAAAAAAAAGTTGAACAATGGGTAAAAATAGATCCAAATAATGAAAAAAGGTGAATTTACAGACAAGATTAGCTTCACTATTCCTTCAAATGAGCTTAAACATTTCAAGGTTTAATATAAAATAAATTATCGAATTTCAACTATAAAATGAACTATTGAACGTCTGTTCACTGCTTTTTCACATTTTTTTTGCCAATCAAAATAAAAATTGTTGAACTAGTTTTTCTAGTAAAACTAACATCTTAGCCAATATTACATTTTACGGCTAAATTTCCCCTTTGCCACAGAAAACTCACACTATTCGTTGGGAAATTCGACGCGAAATCGTTGTGATTTGGCAACTCTGAAAAAATCGTTTTACAATAAGGTGACGCTTTACGTTTTTAATCATCAAAATTTAAATAATTTTTTTCGACTTGATAGTCCTATTTTCTATAAAATTTCAATTTTTTCCGCTACTTGGAAGCAGGTTAAAACCTTCAACATCGCCCCCCCCCCCCCAATTTTTTCCCCTACTTGGAAGCAGGTTAAAACCTTCAACACCCCCCCCCCCCCCCCGTTTGGCACACAAAACCAAAATAATCCTGCTAAAACTTTACTGGTGCCACTTACGGGCAAAAACGAAGTTCGATACTGGACACTATCGACATTACACACACGTCAGCAATCATAACACTATAAATGTACCAACATATGTACTCGTATTAAACCCATGGGCAGACTTTTTTGCACGCTCGTTGATTCAGCGATCATCATTTGTGCGGATATTCGCGCATCGATGCTTTTTTGAAGTCCTTTTCGGGATGGATTTATCATTTTTATACCACGAAGTTTTTATATTTCAAGATGGACCAAAGTATATAGCTCTCCTTAAATAACGTTGGGTTTTTTTTTGTATTTTATTTTTTAATCGTACACGCGGTACATGGTAAACCGCATAACAGATCTGTATTAATCCAACATCCCATTTTCGTACGTATACACTCGTATGTATGAAAACTTCGTTACACGGCTGTCAAAAATTCTGTACCAAAATCGACGAAACGTTCTGATAAGATCTGTTAAGCTCCCAAGCGAATACTATATGCTATTTTGTAGACTAGGACGTAGCACAAAATGCCAAATATAACTGTACTTTCGTTTACCTCCTTTACACATGTCATTTCACCGCAAGCTTTACAGCAATGTAGGTTGCATCAACAATCGTATAACCGGACAATCGAGTCGATAATTTTTTTTTTCATTCCCTCTGTTTCAGGTGTGGGATTTTTCTTTCTAATTTTCATCACCACTACGCAAAATGGGTGTGAAAAACATTTTGAAACGTTGGATATTGAAGCATACTCACCAAAGTAGGTAATTTCTATTATACGACTAACGCTCTACCACTTTGTAAATATTTTAAAATAAATACACATTTATTTTCCATACGAAAAAAAAACAAAAAACACAATAGATTACAATTCGGAATACCGAAAACAGAAGAGAACCGAGAAATGTGGAGAAAGCTAAAGAACCAGAGCAAATACTTCTCATATAACAGACGCAGAGTAAGCGAAACAGAAAAAAAAAAAAAAAAGGCCAAGAAAAATTTCTTTCTTTAAAAGATACGTAATAGGGTGTCTTGCGATATCATCTAACATTGTATGTTTTATGCATGAGGCTATGTTTGCATAATAACCCGACTTTATTTTCTCTTCTAAGTAGTTTTCACACGGAGAAACATTTAATTTTATTCTCTGTTTCGTCTTTGGGGCTATGTGCGTCCGCAGGATCACACGCGCTACCAAATATTATTATCGACTAAGTAGGTATATAGTTATTACACGCTTACATTGTGTACTTATAGCAAGGTTATGCGCCATATAGTAAGACTAGTTATTGAGTATGTATTCGTATAAGGGTAAGTTTATTGGTAATGGATAAACTTATACAGGGGTGAAACTATTCTAAATCTATCATATCTTGTCACAAGTTATAGCGATTAGGTAGGTCTAGGTAGCTTGTACCAAAAAATTATACCATACTGTTAAGAGAAAAGCAAAGTATGGACAGCATACGTAGAATTTGCATCGCAAAGCGATGCTTTTTCAGCCTGATTTTCGTGACATATTACAATCATGAGAATTGGAAAAAAATCATCGCAGCTAGACAGAGTTTAATGGGGCTAAAAAGTCGAGACCTCAAAAAGGCATATCTAGTAGGGCTCCTACTTAATTTACACATCTCTACTTTTAACTTTCCAGCGCAATTTCGAGGGGAGTTATGCAAGGAACATCCTTGAACATTGAACAATAAAAAAAGACCAAAAAACCACTTTTTTGGACTCTGAGGGAGGGGGGGGGGTAAAATGAGGCTGAAAAGTCGAGATCTCCAAAAAGCACGTCCAAGGCTTCTGCTAAAATGTACATATCAAAGTTCAACTTCCTAGCTCAATTTGGACGAGAGTTATGCGAGGAACAAACTCGTGAAATGAGAAAAAACAACCAAAAAACCACATATTTGAGGCAGTAAAGGGGTGAAATGGGGCTGAAAAGTCGAAATCCCCCAAAGGCACGTTTAGAATCCCTAATTAATGTACATACCTAATTTCAACTCCCTAGCACAATTTGAACGGGAGCTAAGGGGAAAAAATTCAAAAAATAAGAAACGACGACCAAAAAACCACATATTTGAGGCAGTGAAGGGGGCTGAAAATCCGAGACTCCCAAAAGGTACATCTAGGACCGCCCCCCCCCCCCCA
>FIZR01002849.1:0-83705 GCA_900060175.1 Ferrisia virgata
CGTGTATATTTTGGATTATTTGAGAGTCAGAGAATTTATTTTGAATTGCTGATAGGGAAGAATATTGTTTTTAGGCAATGAAGTATGGCTATTATTTTTATTGTGAAAATGGATGAGTGTGCGTTAGATTTTTGAACCATCGGTGAAACATTGTTTACAATCAGAATAATTTTCAATAGTTTGGCGGAATTTCTCTTTGACTTGAATTGACTGCAAGCAATAATATTTATTTGATCGAAAGAGTATAAAAAAATGTCGAATAATAGAATATTGACTAAAATATGAAAAAAATCGTTGAAAATTGACAAAATCACTGTTTTTGAAAGTACTTGGAGTAGTACTTTTCAAAGTACCACTAAGTACTACTTTTTTTTTTTGCATGAAGGCTTATGTAAAAGATGTAAGAAAATCTCAAGACAGCTGTACTGAAATTAATTTTGTCTAGAAGGTATATTTTCATGTATTTCAACAATATTTTGCACCTCCTTGTAACTTTTCGTAAGGAAAAAATCTTTCAGAAATGTTTTTTAAAAAATCAGGAATGATCAATGTTGCCACAAATATGAATACTATAATTGAAGGAGTAATCATATACTCCATAATTTTACATATATTTGTTTTTTTTTTACTCACCATTACGTACATTGCTGAAAGTTAAAATCGCCTATATTTTGAAAAATGACAAATTGTAGCAGAATATTGGTGAAATATACGAAGTATAGCTTTTAAACAAATAAATTTTAGTAAAACTGTCGTGACATTTTTTACTTAATGTTTCACGTATTTTGAAAACTAAGTATGCGATAGTACATACTTCAAACATCGATTATTCATCCATAAACGCATTCAAATACAAAATCAACCACAAATTCGAAAAAAGCATAAAAAATTCTTTCGAGCAATGCATAAACCAGAAATATTCGTAAAATACTAGAACTGCAACATGCATTTGGAAAAACATTGTATGCATTATTTGACAATGTAGCACTGCGTTATACTGATATGAAATGCTTCACATCTTTATGTATAGATAATATATTATTACATTGGTGGGGGGGGGGGGCTTACTACGAATTTTTAATCAATTTTGACTATTTTCAATACATCGTTTAGTACGTTGGTGAATTTTTAATCAATTTTGACTATTTTCAATACCTCGTTTAATACGTTGGTATATTTGTAAAATTTCAAGATCAAGTCACCACGCGTTAATTTTTTTTTTCAAGGTGAAACTTTTCGGGGGTCTATTTGGAGCCCAGAGGAACATTTTTAGGGGGTGCCACATTGAAAAAGTTGAAATTTTTTTTGCACTACAAGCAGGCTAGCACCTAACAATGTACCTATGTATACTTTTACCTCTGTGCCGTAGTAATATTGTTTATCAACTTGTTGATTTTCATTACGATCAGGTATATAGCATGTTTTTATTCGAGACAAGTTTTTAAGACTTGGGTGTGCTTTTCACACCCGCCCTGAGGCTCCTACTCCTATGAAAACAATGTCGATTGATACGTAATTTCACGCGTGTATGTGTACACCTCTCTACCTGCTTACTCTAAAAATTATATATTTACATTTATGTGATCTGATTTATAGTAAGTACGTATTTGTATAATATGTTTATGTACGTTGCACGTATTTTCGAAGAAAAACAAGTCAGTACCCACTGAACAGTCATACACTCTGAATTTGAATCTACTTCGTACTTACTTACTCAGTCATAAAAATCAGAAACTTGAAAATATTTACCTACTTCAATTATTTATTATTCGCGAGTTCGTTATTTTATCTATTCGGGTGCTTCTACTTATTTACTTACATTATAATTAATACTTAATAAATTTTCTTTTTTTAAATATTCATGCCGATTATAATATTCTGATTTAAATAATATCGCATGACGAAAAAGAATAAAACGTATGTAGTTAGTCGTAAACAGACTCGAAACGTTATCGTTTCACATCGAAATTAGAAATTTTTCTGTTGTTGTGTTCCATATGACTTGACATGTGCAATGATTAGAGCTCAAAATAAAGATTTATTAGCACGCGACTCGCACTCGCTATTTCTGGCCAATGAATACGTAATTATTCGTAGCGTGTATTGCCATCGAACCTTTCATTAATTAGTAAGATGTCCAGTTTTACCAACTTGAATATTTACTTCAATTACGAGTAATAATAGTCGAGGAAAATTAGCTTAAAGAATGTGGGTGGATAACAATGTTAAATTTGCCACCGAGCGATATTTAGGCGATAGGTAGGCACTATCGAGAAACATCCCTCAACAAAGTTTTGCCCCCTTACTACACTGGTTTTCGAGGGGGGGGTGATGCTGATCGATCGATTTGCGCAATTTTTTAATATATTATTGACATATATGAACGACACCTTTCAAAAAAATCACCACCCACCTCACCCCTCCCCCTCCTCCATAATTACCCTTTCAAATGCACTTTTGAAAGTTTTAGTAATTTCTTTAATATAGATAGTAATTTTCGCATTTTTGACATCTAAGCACTCTCTCCTCCAATTTGGGGCATAACTGAATTTTGACTCAAGGTCATCCCTACTCATATATATCTAATTTGTCGCCAAACTGAGCCGATTGACCGAATTGGAAGGATGGGGGGAATAAAAAAAATAAAAATAAATGTCAGACATGGCTAAAAATCGTCTTAATGGTCTTCTAGGACCCCAAAACGGATTTTGTTGATATTCCCTCCCCCTCATCCGCTGCTGGTCGATAGACTGTATTAGGCTGGTTTTATTGACAATGTAACATGGAAAATCAGGCTAAAAATTATAGATTCACGGTTGTGCTCAACAATAATGACGATGTTCCACTCTAAATTGAATGAGCTGTCCAGAATGGAAAATGCCATTGATGCTGTTGATCGATTTTATAATTGCCTCAAAAATCAGCTCCAAAGACAAAATAGTTATCAACCTTGTTTTAGAAAATTTGACAAAAACTATAAGGAACTTGGAATATGTATTCCCTCCATGTTTCTTCTTGCAGCATCATTTTAATATTCTAATTTTTTTCCCACGAATTTTCGTTCGATTTTTTTACAAACTTGGTATGATAATGATATTACCTACGGGGAGTGTTATGGAATTTTTCCAGATTTTTAGGATCCTTAATATGATGTTGAAATGATTTTGAAAACTTCGAGAAACTTGTAGGGTCCCGTTTTACAGCCGGCAACGCGAAAAAGTTTTCTCGTATTACTAAGAGTATTTTACATTTTCTAATTTTTTTTCAAATTTTTTGGTGTGCTGGATCTCTTTATAGCCGCAGAACATTTTTTCCCTCGTTAAACTTCAATTTCTGACCAAGTAAGATGGTTTTTGAACGCTAACAAAGGGACCACCACTCTAAAAAACTTGAAAAAAATTCTGGGTAAACTACTCCCAATAATACGAGAAAATTTTTTCGATTTGCTAGCTGGAAACAAAGATCAGTAAAAAACCCTTCCCCCAGCCAAAAAGTTTTCAAAGTCATATTAAGGATCTGAAATTTGAAAAAAATCAGTCAAAAACTAGCGGAGAAAAAAAATCAAAGTAAAAACAAGTGTAATTTTTATTGCCCCTTGGCGCGTACTTCATCTTTTAATTGTATTTAAACAGTCTTGTGAAAAATTTTCATTTTGAGACTCAAGGGCAAACGGCTATGCTTAGCATGTTATTGCATTTTAGTTTAAAAAATTATATGTGAAATGTCTATCTCGTCCTACAATGAGAATTTTTTTTTTGTATTCTGTAAAGCAGGAAGACAATGAAAATCATATTCTGTAAAGCGGGAAGTGCGATGAGAATCATTATTAAAAATTTAATTCAATGTGTTGTACACACATACCTGTAATCAAGGGCGTATAAAAATCAGTTTGGAGGTTTGCGAAATTTTCTTGGGAAACGGAGCTAGTTAGGTTCAATTCTGTTGTCGATATTCTTTTGAACTGATAAAGATAAGATCACGAGGCCCCCCCTTATGAGGCTTTAAATTAGGAAACCCCTGTAGGCAAATGTCCTCATTTTGAGCCTATCCTCTGAAGCCCCTGCCTGTCCTATGTCGTGATCTATGTAAGAGCAGCGAGAAAATTGCACAATTACGATAAAATGCCGAAAAAATGAATTTAATTGAAAATTTCCGTAATCGTTTGCGAAATTGTAATCATTTATGATTTGTATGACTTGTACGAGATGCAGTAAATGGAATTTATTTCGCTGAACATGGGTATCTAATTTGAACATTTACACAGTTGAACTTGAATTTACTCCATTTATGATGGTATAATTATTTGTACGTGAGTATAAAATATACGTACAATGTCCATAACTAATTATACCAGTGTATCGTATGTAACCAATTGGTTTGATTATGCATCTGATTAGAGAATTTTTATAGATAAGGTTTGAAAAAAAGTATGTAAGTGAGGTAATTTCTTCGCATCCTGTCTACTGATAAATAATGAGTAACCTTTCTTCTAATTTTAGCATTTTCCAGAAAAATTACATTCTCACTCTGTTGTGGGTATCGAAAACTGAATTGTAATAGGTCGCAATATTTGTAAAATGGATTTGAAACATGAACTAGATAAATTTTTCTTCTTCCTATACCCCTCGTAGAACTTATTCCGACACTAGACGATTTGAAATTTGAAAACATTCAAAAGATTCAAATTTTTTACCACAAATAATAGCTCTGATACGACTACTTTTATCTGAAAATACCATTTGAAATGATTTTCAAACTTGGCCCTTCATTTTGGGACTATACTCGCATGACAAGTACAATTTTTTTGTGAACATACCTGCTTAGGTATTTTCAAAAAAAAAAAAAAAATTGACGAAAACTCGAATATCGTATTAAATTGAAATACTATCGATACTGAAATCGATTTAACAAATCAAAGGCAATTTTATTTCTGCAGCTATTGTTCAGGGGGTTTTCAAATTAGTATCGTTGTTTTTCATTGCCATTTTTACTTGTCAATGGAAACCAAGCCGTACAGTGGATGAAGAGGGGAATATCAACAAAATCCTTTTTGCAGCCCTAGAGGACCATTACAACTATTTTTGGCCATGTCGAATATTTATTCCGCTCTTCTCCGCTCGCGATACTAAAAACTATTTGCTCAGCTCAATAGTGACCAAAATCTGTCAGATTTAGACAGTAGGCTTGAATTGGCGGCAGATTTTATATTTTTGAGAGGGGATGACTTTGGGTGAAAATTCAGTTATGCCCAAATTTGGGAGAGGGGGTGGTGAGGGGCTGAAATTGCAAAAATTATTCATTTTTGAGCAAATCAATAGACAATCCGAAGTTATATAACATATCCCAAAAACATCCTCCTAGATCAATTGAGAGAAGGTATGAGGGTTTTCTCACTTATTTATCTTTAAAAAAGGCTGTTCCTCTCCGACCTCTCCACCAAATTGAGCTAGAAAGTTGAAATTTAGTATGTTAATCTAACACGGGACTTAGATGTGGTTTCAAGAGAAAAGGTTGGCCGCGTAGGTGAAGGGAGAAGGGTTAAATTACCAAGAAAAAAATTCAAATTGCTCCCATTCGGTCAATCGTCTCAGTTTGGCGGCGGATTAGACATATCTAAGTAGGGATGACATCGGATCAAAATTCAGTATTGCCATATTTTGGAGGAGGAGGTCGCTGAAGGGTGAAAAACGTAAAAATTAAGTCTTTTTAAGCCAATTGATAGAGAATTAAAAGTTGTATAACATATCGAAAAATAAACCTGTCAAGTCAATTGGAAGGGAAGATGTGGGGAGTTTTCCTCTTTTTGACCATGAAAAGGGCTGTTCCTCCCCCTTTTCCCCCACCAAGTTAACCTAGGAAGTTGAAATATTGTATGTAAATTCAGCTGGGGCTCTAGATGTCCCATTTGGGGGTTCCAACTTATTAGCTCTATTGCACCCCGTTACAGCCCCAAAAAAAGGTTTTTTGATAGGGTTTTCTAATTTTTCTTATTTTTTGAGTTTGTTCCTCCCATAACTCCCCTCCAAATTGAGCTAAGAAATCGAAATTAGGGATATAGATTTAGTAATGATCCTAGATGTGCCTTTTGGGGATCTCGACTTCTCAGTCCTATTTTGTCCCTTCTCAGCTTCAAATATATGGTTTTTTGGTCGTTTTTTCATATTTTTCGAGTTTGTTCCTCCCATAACTCCCCTCCAAATTGAGCTAAGAAATCGAAATTAGGGATATAGATTTAGTGATGATCCTAGATGCGCCTTTTGGGGATCTCGACTTCTCAGTTCTATTTTGTCCCTTCTCAGCTTCAAATATGTGGTTTTTTAGTCGTTTTTCATATATTTTTAGTTTGTTCCTCCCATAACTCACCTCCTAATTGAGTGAGGAAATTGAAATTAGGCATATACATTTAGTGGGGGTCCTAAATGTGACTTTTGGGGATATCGACTTTTCAGCCTCATTTCACCCCCTCACAGCCCCCACAAAAAAGGTTTTTTGATAAGGTTTTCTCATTTTTTGAGTTTTTTTAGTTTGTTCCTCGCATAACTCACCTTCTAATTGAGCCAGGAAATTGAAATTGGGCATGTACATTTCGTAGGGGTCCTAGATGTGACTTTTGGGGGTCTCAACTCTTCAACTTCATTTTACCCCCTCACAGTCCCCCAAAAATGGGATTTCGGTCGTTTTTCTTATTTTTTGAATTTGTTCTTTGCATAACTTCCCTCCAAATTAAGTCAGGAAGTTGAAATTAGGTATGGACATTTAGTAAGGGTCCTTGGTGTGCCTCTTTGGTGACTCAACTTTTCAGCCTTATTGCACCCCATCACAGCCCTAAATATGTTGTTTTTTGGTAGATTTTCCTAATTTTCAGAGTTTGTTCTTTACATAACTCCTTTCCAAATTGGATCTAGGAAATTTAAATTAAGCTTGTCCTGTCTTTTGGGACCCGTAATGTGCCTTTTAGGGGCTTGTATTTTTTAGCTCCATTGAACCCTTCCTACCCGCAATGCTGATTATTTTTTCAATTCTCATGATTGTAATACACCACAAAAGTCAGGCTGAAAAAACATCTTTTTTTTTTTTTTTTTTTTTTGTAAAAACCCAACCAAAACATTGATAACTTTCAGTACAAATTTTTCTAACATAAGAATCCTCTTCTTTACCGTTGTCCATTTACAAAAATTTTACTCGATTCGATAAAATAATGTTATTGCTGTTATTTATCTTTAGTCTTCAGAAAAAAATAATAACCGCTGCAATTTTACGTGATCATTCGGGAATTCCGATCAAAAATATGTTATCGTACGTGTTTGAATTCATTGAATTCAAATAATGCCTATATCTCTTCTCCCTTCCACATCACATTCTTCTTTTTATCTCTTTTTTTTCACCATAAATTATACATTCCAATATTTCATACTTACCTAGCGACAATGGTATTGATAACAGAAAAAATTCATCTCACACATGACACCAATATCACCCCCTTTTCGTGAGCATTTAGCCGAATCGGATTACTGGGTTAATTACCAACATATGGATCCATGTGATCATTTTCAGTCTTACTCGATGCCATTTATTTTCATTTCAATTGACATATAGCTCGTGGTAGGTTTACATGCATATTATATTCGTTCGAAGTGTAACATTTGCGCCGAATATAATCGAGAGATTCGAATAAATTTGTTAAGTACTTGAAACGTTTGCGTGCGTTTATGACGTAATTAGATATGTTGTTGAATTTTTTGTTGAAGCGAATATATATATATGTATATATGTATGTGCTATGGTACACCGTCGGTATACACTTATTCATTGGTAATTCAAACTCAGTCAGTTTTTCTTGGTAGCTTATTCGAAAAAGTTTCACGTTACTGTTATGTGAATCGCGCTGCGGACCCTACTTTGCATAGTGTTGAATTTAAAGATAATTTGCAGTATAAGGTGCCTATATAACATATAATATTATAAAATAATGGCAAATACGAGTACAACAATCGTCGTTACATGTGATTTATTTACTGTCGAATTTCCGATATCGAAGTCAATATTTAAACACGTGATCGAACCTGTGTGTATTTTTTAATACGCGATTTACAGACTAAAATGCCAGTTCGCGAATCGAGTACGACTTGCATATACTGGCTACGAGATAATGTTCATATCACGACACCGGGATCGAATGGATTTAAACGTTTAGATAGGTAAATTTTTGGTCAAGTTTTTAACTGCACTTTCGTATACGTTTACGTTAGGTTTTCTCACATATCGAGACTTTATTATTATCAATGGGATGTTTTTGTAATAGAAAATACGTGCTTTTTATATTTATCAATTGGTAAGTGATAACGTAATGATTTTATTCGAGCTTTGATTAGGGTATTTACGTTCGATTGTACCACGTTAACGTATGAGGTACTTCTACTTACATTTCGCGGTGTTAATTTGTTTATGGTGTTAATTTTGCGTGAAAAAAATGACTCTCGTAATTTAATATTATTCTTCCTAAATTGATATAAATGGTATATCTAGTTATATGCTGCCTACATTTGTACCAGACATGTGCACGTTTTAGATACGTACCATTAATTAACGTTTATGTAAATCGGATAATTTCGAGCTAGGTCGTCGAGTTTTTTTTTTTTTTTTTTTTGTCCACATAGTACCTACCTACCTACCTACGAATCATAAAGTAATGTTTTACGTTTTATGCTAATTACTGCGGGATTATTTTCTACCGTGCATGAGGATTGAAAATGAAAAATTTATACTAACGGAAAAAAAATCTGTATATGAAAATGACGAATTGAAAAAAAATTACCACAAGTGTTGAGTTGACCTTTGATGGCTCATCGTGTCGATGTAGTGGTTATAGTTTCAAATGTGGTCTCGTATTACGAAAAATTACTGTATTTAAGCGCGAATAGTAATAAATTTTCGAGTTAGCCTTGATTTACCAGCAATTGCATTCTTTTTTATGTGAATAATTAGTTTAGAAAAGGGTCATGAACTTGACGAAACCATTTGCCAGGAAACTTTCTTTTCTTTAGGTGTTATAGATACACTAGAAAAAGAAGTGTCAAATTAGAGTAAGGTTGTTGAGCTTCGAAAAATGAACGATTTTTTTTTTTTTTTTTTGTAGGGTCTTCTCAGCTGTGTGTGGAAAACACTTTTTCACTTCAATTTTTCAATTTTTAATTCGAAAATTTCCACACAGTTGTAATATTACCATGTATTAGATATCGCGATTTCTTATTTTCGCTGCGAAAATTTTCTATTATCATTTGAACGAAAACCTTGCAATTTGATTTCTACCCTTTTACCTGCTGAAATATTAATTTTAGGGAAAACGATGTTCGCTTCGAGTCAGCAACGAATAAATATTTGATGAGATATGAGGCGATGACCGTGTTTCTAGTATCATACTTCCTTTGAAATGTCCACTATTTCGACAAGAAAAGTAACACTTCTTTGTAAGAAGGAAGGGCTTATTAGAATGAGAGAAAGTGATAAGCGACGTAGTGAAGGAAAATGACGATACGTCATGTGTGAACAATGTGTACTCTGTGTACAGATTGAAAAATGCTGAAAAAAGAAATTAAATGCCAATAGGGGGAGGGGGAAGGATAGACTTGCAAAAAGAACATTTGAGATTTTTGTATTAAATTTATGTGCTTATCAAGTTCTGTATTTATTACAGGAAGGATAAAAAATTCAATTTTTTGATACCATCGTTAAAAACCTCATAGAGAGATTTTTAAATGATTTACAAAATTCACCCAGTAAATTTCACACCCTTAAGTGAATTACTCTATTGCTTTAAAAATAGTTATACCATCTTAAGCTGAAGGGGAGAAGGGAAAGGGGGAGTAGTTTTGGAAAAAAATTACAATGTTTCGAAAAAAGAGTACAGATGAGCTTTTGTGGTAAATGTACTTCGTAGCGATTTCGAGATAGTACTTTGGTGATACGTTGCTGGATATGGATAAAAGGTGGGGAGGGGCTGATTTGACTGTTGAACTGTTCAGCTTTGAAATGTCAGAATTCATACGCTTAGAACTGAAAAAAAATTCTTTTTTTGAATTTTTTAGCTTTAAATAATAGACCACGCAACAACCAAAAAAAATTCGTAATTTTTTCTGTTTTTAGTGGGTAAAAAACCATGTCTAAAAATTGAAAAAAAAAAACGTTGATTTTGGATATTTTTTAGCGATGAAGTGAAGTTACTAAATATCATAATTTTGGATGTTATAAAAATTGAAACCGTTTATATTTAATTTTTTGCCTCCATAAATTCAGAATAAACGATTTTTTCTCACCTTCAAACATGATTTAGTACCTTTTGAAAAGTAGAAAAAAATTCGAAAAAATTAATTTCGGTCTTACACATGTTGTGGGTTATGATGTCACATTTATGCCAAAAAATTAAAAATGCGATGCTTTTTGAGCCTAGTTTTCATACACTAAGAAATATCTAGTTTGATTGGGAGGGGATAAAAGCCACATGTTGGGCTATGAGGGGGCGCAATAAGGTTAAGAGACTGAATTCCCAAAAAGTACGTCTATGGTCCCTACAAATTCTGCATATTGAATTTTAACTTCCTAGTTTAATTCGGAGAGGAGGAAAGCCATTTTTCAAGATCAAAATGGGGAAAACCGCTTATTTCACCCTTCCTAATTTACCTAGGAAGCTGATTTTTGGATATGTTATGCAACTTTAAATTCTCTATCGATCAGGTTAAAAGAAAAGAATTTTTGGGATTTTTGTTCCTTAGCACCCCCTGCCTCAAATTTGGACATGACTAAATTTTGATCCAAGGTCATCCGTACTCATATATATTTAATCTACCGCCAAACTGAGCATATTGACCGAATTGGAACGATTTGGGTCTGTATCTAGCAGAGAAAATTATTTTAGTAAAAAAATTAGTAAAAAAATATCCAACATCATCAAAATGGTTTTGATGGTCTTCCAGGATCCCAAAACAGATTCTGTTGATCTCCCCTCCCCCCTCCGTTATGCACCGTAGGTCGATAAACCGAAGTAGCTTGGTTTTCATGGACAATATGACATACAAAATCAGACTAAGAATTTTTTTTCTAATTTACGTGTAAATTGTGTAATTTAAAAGTAATTTGGAGGAGAATCAAGGGCCAAGTTAGAGACCTCAAATTTTTACCACATCCATGTGACTTTATTTTGCAATTTTTTTTCACTACCTTTTTAACTTTCGAAAAAACCTAAAATTAAAAGACCCTAGTGGTACTATCAAGATGCATTACCAACTTAAGTTTTAGACCTCTTACCTCACTAATTTTGGAGTCGGTCGCTTCAATTGGGAACACATAGATTTATATAATTTTTCAGTATGTCGTAAATTCGTAAGAGAGGCATTCTAGGAAAAATTAAACCCCCCCCCTTCCCCTTTCCTCGTAGTTACACCTCTACATGACCTTCTTCAAATTTATTTATTTTTTATTTTAATGCAATTGGCATAATTTTGAAATTAGGCTTTTAAATGTACATTTTTTTTTCAAAATTTCAACTTATCTGCGTCATGATAAAAATTTCAAAAAACTTAGGATGGGAGGGGGGCTGTAATAAATGAAGCTATGCTGGAGAAATCTGCAATACTGTTGAAATTATTTTAATATTTATCCTATTTGCAGCTTGGAGTGATGAAAATGACCCTGAAGAGGGACTGTTGAACCTTAACAATACCCCTTTTTATTGTTTTTACTCATCGATAAATTTATTATGTTGGTGTTATTTTTGCATAAATCGAACCCTCCTCTGAACATGGATATAAAGTCGGAGTTTTAATTTGACCCTGATATAAATCTCATTCGAGAGGGGCTGGCTTATCACACACTATGCAAGTCTCTAAAATGAAGCAGTGAAAGTAAAATCAGTCAGACTAAAAATCTGATTTCTCTCTTATGTTTAGAAGACTCGATTTATGCGTATACGTCACCAATATCACGAACTTATCAATAATCGCCAAAAATAGGTCACCTGATTTGAAATAATATGATTTTCTACTGCTCCAAATTGTAAATTAGCCATTCCAATCAGTGGATTCTTCCCATGTAGTCCAGCTAACGCGTTTTTGAGTACCAAACTTCTCTGAAATGAAGTACTTATCCACCTAGCGTGCTTCCCCTTCTCTCTTCTCCCTCAGTCATATTTATTAAAAATCTTAACATTTAAATATGGGGTGCTCCTATCGTCGAATTTTGAAATAAACCATTAAATATTGCCAGGTGCCTCAAAAAAATAATTTTGAGCGTATAAACCACCTCCTATCTCCACCCTACCTTCATCATTCACAGTGACAAAAAAACAACGTATTTTTCGGGGGAAAAATTCTCTACAATTTTTCTTCGTGTTATGTTAGTTGAATTAGGTACATGTGCTCGTTTGAGTCGTAAAATGATTAAATGCTCATTCAGTGCATTGTCGTCGTATTTTATTCAATCGAATGTAATGTAGGATGTTAGCGTGCTATAGGACGATAAAGCATTTCAAAATACGTAGCTGAGGACCAGCATTAAGTAAATTAGAAAATTAAAAATTTCGACTTAGTAAATAACGTTTACTTTCGATCCAATACTTACACAAACATATTCACACAATCAGGATATAAATTCTGGGACACTTCGTCGAAGTCCAGTCGCGTTCTCGTGTATATTATACACGTTCAATGGACTGGCGATGACGATGGATGGTGTCTTGTAAAATTAGACCCACTGTCCTCGATATTAATTCACTACGATGTTTTTTTTTTTTTTGTTTCCTTTCCATTTCTCTTGGTTTGTATTATGGAAAATTACGAAGAAATAGATGTTCTTTCTTGTGTATTTTTAAAATATGGGCTATATTCGAGGGAAAGGGAAAGACGAGGTAAATTTGTGGATATTAAATTTCTCATTTATAAATCTTAAAATTTCACTGTATCGATTATACCATTGGTACCTACGTCTATTAGGAAATCAATTCTGAAATCCTCACGAATTAGTACGTTTGTTTATTATTTGAAAAAATTAATTCCAAGTTGAATGGAAATTTATTAAAAAAAAATTTGACATGTATACTTATTTTTGGATTATTTATACTTATTTTTAATGTTGGGTTTATAAATGAAAAAAGATTTGACTCAAAAGATTGCTTGAAACTGTAATTCTTGCATCTTTATTTGATTCGTTGTTATGAGTAAAATAAAAATAATAAAATAAAAATATGAATTTATAATTTGCATTCGCTTAATATGTAACAGGTATAAATATACATAGTAATTAAGCAAAAATATCTAGGCCAATTTTATATCTTATTTCCTCCCACACCTGCTTCCATCATTAAAACGTTCACAGTTAAGTATACATAGAAGTAAATACTATGCAAAATTTCTCTTCATTTTTCATTAGTATGATTTTTTGAAAACCTCATTAATAAGTCTGAAATTTTTGGCATCGATATTAGAAGGTTCTATTTTTAAGAATTTCGCTTCAAGTGTTAAACTTTTCATTCTGTCATAAGATATACCTACTTAATATTTTTACCTACCAGAATTACAGTCTCACAAAATCAGATACCCATCTTACATGTGAATTTAACATTAATTTTCATTCCTTACGGGTATTAAAGTGATAAGAAAGGTAATGGCTTGAATATATTGAAGAAGCTGAAACTGAAAATTGCTGTAAAATTATCGTGCAAGTAATGATTAAAAAATGATAATTTGGCCAACTAAGCAAGTGATGAATCTGGTATCAGATTTTTTATTGGATCGATCTGATTGTACCTTATATGATAATTTTAATCGAATCGTTATTCGTGAAGCGAGGCTATTTTGGGGGGCTGTGAGGGGGTGCAGTGTGGCTGAAAAGTTAATTTTAACTTCGTAGCTCAATTTAGAGGGGAGATAGAAGAGGAACAGTCCTTTTTCAAGGTAAAAAATGGAGGAAAACCATTATATCTCTCCTCCTAATTGACCTAGGGGACTGGTTTTTAAATATGTTGTACAACTTTTGGTTCTAAAACTATTGGCTTAAAATGTACAAATTTTTGTAATTTTCGCCTCTCAGCACTTCCTCCCTCATATTTAGGTGTAACTGAATTTTGACCTAAGGTCATCCCTACTCAAAAATATCAAATCCACCGCTAATCTGAACCTATTGCCCAAATCTAACCAGTTTTGGTCTGTATAGAGATAAGCAAATGATTTTTAGTTTCGAGGTAAAAAAAATGAATAAACGGAGTAAATATCTGATATGGCCAAAAATAGTCTCAATGGATTTCTAGGACCCTAAAACGGATTTCGTTGATACTCCTTCCTCCACTTCCAACGTTCATTGGTTGATAAACCATAATAACCTGGGTTTCATTGATAATATGGCATAGAAAATCAGGTTATATTTTTTTTTGGTTTCTACGTAAATTTTGCAATTTAATAGTAATTTGGAACGGGTCAAGGTTCGAGTCAGAGACCCCAAATTTTTACCATTCATATGACGTCATTATGCACCAGTGTTTAGAATTTTGGATGTGAAAGTTTTCTGACATGCTCCTTTCATTTATACCCCATTACTCTTAGACCCAAATTGGACTCTATAGAAAAGGAGGGGGGGATTTAAAATTAAAAATTTTGTACATTAGTGTCGATTTACGATGTTTAAAATGTAGAATTCTCGATTTATAAACGTATTCAGTTCTTGGGTCTGAAGTGTAACGCACTGAGGGATGTTCAAAATTCAAAATTTGACAAAGTGAGCATGACCTTCAAATTTGGGGTAGGAGGTGCTGAGGGGTAAAAATTGTTTCTTTCTGAGCCAATCTTTAGATAATCCAAAGTTGTATCGTATATTTAAAAAAATCACCCTTTTAGGCCAATTAGGAGGGAAGATATGGAGCTTTTCTCCGTGTTTTACCTTGAAAAAAAAACGATTCCTCCCCTATCTTCCCTTCAAATTAAGATAAGAAGTCGAAATTTGGTATGTAGAGTTGGTAAGGGCTGTAGATGGGCCTTTTTGTAGTTTATACTTATTGAACCTATTGATCCCTCTTGCAGCTCCGAAATGTGGTTTTTTCGGTGGTTTCTCTTATGTTTTGAGTTTGTTACACGCTTAAATCCCCTCCAAATTAAGCTAGGAAGTTGAAATTTGGTGTGTAAATCTAGTATAGGTGCTAAATGTGCCTTTTGGGGGTTTCGATTTTTCAGCATCATTGCACCTCTCACAGCCACAAAAATGTAGTTTTTTGGTAGATTTTTTTAATTTTTTGGGTTTGTTCCTCGCATAATTCCTCTTTAAATTTGATGATCTAGGGGGTCGAAATTTGGTATACACGATTAATATAAGTCTTACATGTGCCCTTTGTGGGTTTTAGCTGTTCACTTCAATATATACCTATACTAGTTTTTTTTTTTTAATGATATATAATAATAAGAAATAATAAATATGCGAAGGAACTATTCTTGAACCTTAATTAGGTAAATTTTTTTTAATTTATTGCATCTGTGGGGAATTTTGGAAAATTATATTTTTTGCATATTTCAACTTCTCCTTCGTCCTTCCTGAAGCCTCTCAAGATAACATGTGAAAAACGAAAAAAAAATCTTTATTTTTCGATGCTTTACAAATTTTGTTTTAATATTTTTTTCGTAAATTTTATTGTTAAAAAATCAGAATTTGAACTGCTTCAATCCTCAATATAGAGGGCAAAATATTCACAAATTTTAGAAAAATTCAAGAATATTGAAATGCACACTTCACAGTACCTTACTAGGAAATTTTCCTTACATATGAATTTTTGAGTCAAGAGCCAACTTCACCATCCCACCACAGAAGACTTATCATGGTTGACGATATAATTCGAAAATTTTCAAGCTGAAACGCGATACGAAGCAGTAAATAAAAAGAGCATATTTACGTGTGTGTTTCTTCTCACCTTACATGATTCGAATTTTAAATTTTTTCTTCGTTTCATCAACTAATGGCAAAGCCTATCCTCGTTATATCTTTTTGTTTCCCCTTGACTTACCCCGCCGATAGCCGACACCCACCATACGTAAGCTACATGTACTCGTATTTTTGATGGCGAATATTTCGCTAATTACTGCGGGTCTGGCAGTGACGTTAGAGAAAAGAATAATAATTTTTTATTTGACATAAACGCAATACAAATGCACCTGTTGGCACCCCTTTTACTCTTCCTGTGCTGTGAAAAATTTTCCTCTGTTTTTTCACCGCTTATTTGTTATTTATCGGGGATTCCCATAATAATACGTGTAGATAGGTCTGGGTACTACGTGCCTTCCTATATAGCTATGGCAAAAAGATATATCTTTAGCCAATATAACTCGCAACAACAACATTGTGTTGGGTTTTCAAACTTGATCGAAATAAAAAAAAAAAAAAAAACGAATACGCGAATTAAATAAGACCGTACGTGGAGACTAAATTGCTGGTATTATTTGCACTCGATATTTACATAATAATTACTTGCGCCATACTCCATGCACGATGTATATATATATTTTTGCCATAACAACGGTACGAGCGAGCAGATTAATAATGTTCGTGTGAAAAGTCGTATAACAAGCTATTTAGGATTTTTTTTTCGTGTATTACCTATACAGGTACGTTCGTAAACATCGTTGTCAAACACCACACCGTTACGAATTTCAGTATAACGTGCCTGCTTACTCGCAGGTTAACGCCAATTTTTTTTCCGAATATTTTATACATTCGTGTAGGTACGTCATTGATCGAGAATACATGCGTACAATGTATGTTTAAATTTGGTTGCTCTCAAAGTATCCAGATCAGAGTGTGATTTTGAGCAGATTCACCCAAGTGGTTGATTTTGAGTTGAAAATCCATCGTGTAAAATTTTATGTGCCTAGTTCAAAGAGTGTTTGAGTTATGGGTCGTCTAAGTTGGGTCATTTTTGGAAAAAAAGGGGGGAAAAACCTCTAAACATGGTGTAGGATTCAGGTCATAGAGCTGAAAAGATACGATTTGAATTTATACGTCTCCCTAGAGTAATTTGAGTTTGATCTAAGAACACGTTTGGTCCTCTACCAAGCGATTGGAAAGTTACAAATAGTGAAACAGAAATCGTGATTTTTTCATTTTTTTTTTTAAAAGGATGAAATAACTTCGAAACTAAATAGAGGGTCCTGTTCCTATACTTATCACGAAACCACGAATTTTACTCATGCCACCTGAACTACGAAGCACGAATTTCGAACAAAACTAGAAGCATTGCTAGGATTGAAAATTGGCGGGGGGGAGTGGGTACAAAAAATTGGCCATGAATTTAACCTAGCTTTTTAGAGGATTTTTTCATATTAGAGTTGGTCTAATATTTCTCCAAAAGATAAGGGCTAGTGATTATTATATACCTAGCTACCTGCATTACGATGATATTTGACCAAACTCACGGAGATGGTTGACTTTGAGCTGAAAACCTACTATACAAAATTTTGTGCCCATAGCTCAAAGGGAGAGGGTGGAGCTATGGGTTCTCAAAGTAGGGTTTATTTTCAAAAGAAAACATATGTAGTTTTTTATAATTTACTGCTCTTAAAAATGGTAGAGCTATAAAGATGCGATTTGCGTTTACCTAGCTCATTTTAGGTTTGATCCGAGAACACGTTTAGTCCTCTATGATACGATTACAGATCGCAGAAATCGAGATTTTTTTATTTTTCAAACAAATGTGATTAAGAGGCCTACTTCCTGAAGTGGATTTCGGTTAAAATATAATTGGATAGTTTTGCAAGCAGTGCTGCCAATCCCATTGTTTAGTAAAAGTTGAAAATATATTGCTCTTTTTTATGCCAAAAATTTCGCAGTTTAGTTGAGAGTTGGCGAAGAAGTAGTACAGTTGCGAAATAACCTTAAAATATTGTGGTAAAAATTTCTGCTTTCCAATTTAATTTTTTCAACTTGCAGAAGTAACCTGAAAAAATTTTTCCAACAATGAAACTATTACTAATACTTACTTATTTATTACCAAAATTATCATTTTGGACAAATTTTCACCATTTCCTCTTTTTTTCAATGTTTTTAAAAAAAATTGGCGCTTTGATGTTCTTCTGAAATAAATGTAGGACATCGATCTTAGTTGATCAAAGTCAATATTTCAATTTTATTCCTCATGAACGATTTTTCAGAGGTGCTTAAAAAATGACTTTTCCTTATTTTTTCCAAGATTTTTACTACACCTTTATAAACTGCAAATTCTTAGTGAAATGGGCTAGGTACATTCCTTTTTAAGTTTTTAGCTTAATTTTCAGCGTCATAATGTCAATGAAAACCAAACTATTACAGTCTTTCCACTGACGGTGGATAAGGAGGGGGAGGGGTATAGACACTTTTTGAGGTCCTAGAAGATCATTATGGCCCTTTTTGGCAACAACAGATATTTATTTTTATTCGCCTCTCCCACTTCCCCGAAACTAAAAATCATTTTCTATGCTAGATATCGATGAAAATCGATAGAATTTGGAAAATAAGCTTGAATTGGTGGCAAATTTAATATTCTAGATTGAGGATGAATTCGGGTCAAAATTCAATTATGCTCAAATTTGGCAGAGGGAGTGCTAAGAGGTTAACATCGCAAAAATTGTTTCCTTTTGAGCCAATCGATAGATGATCTAAAGTTGTACAACATATCCAAAAATCAGCCTCCTAGGTAAATTAAGAGGAGAGATATGATAGTTTTCCCTTTTTTTTGACCTTGAAAAAGAACTATTCCTTCCCTTTCTTCCCCTCCCCTTCCTACTGCTCCTAAATTGAATTAGGAAGTTGAAATTTGACATGTGACTTTACAAGGACAATACATGTACCTTCTAGGAGTTTCGACTTTTCAGATCCAGTGCACCCCCTCACAGCCCTTAAAATATGTTTTTTTGGGCAGGTTTTCTTACATTTTGAGTTTATTCCTCGCATAACTCCCATTCAAATTAAGTTTGGAAGTTGGAATTTGATATGTACATTTAATATAGGTCCTGAATTCGCCTTTTTAGGGTTTTAACTTTTCAGCCTCACGCTACCCCCTCACAGCCCTAAAAATGTTGTTCTTTGGTCGGTTTTTCTTCTTTTTTGAATTTATTCCCTGCATCACTCGTTGCAAAATTGGATTTGGAAGTTGAAATATAGTGTGTAGATTTAGTATAGATTCTAAATGTGCCTTTGTGGAGACCTAAAAAAGTCATATCTATGACCTCGAGAAGTAACAGCCTTGTTTAAGGTCAAAAAGGGGAAAATCCCCCCCCCCCATATCTTTCCTTCTAATTGACCCAGAAGGATGATTTTTGGATATGTAATATACGTATGTTTGGATTCTCTCTCGATTGGCTGAATAAGAAATAATTTTTGCGACCCTCCCCCTCCCACCTCCCAACACCCTCTCCTCCGAATTTGAGCATAACTGAATTTGTATCCAAGGTCGTTCCCACTCATACATATCTAATTTTCTGCCAAACTGAACCTATTTGCTGAATTGGAGCGATTTTGGTCCGTATAAAGGAGAGTAGATGATTTTAGTCTTCAGGAAAAAAAATTAATTTATCAAAAAAATATAAATAAATATCTGACATGGCTAAAAAATAGTCATGTAATGGCCTTCTAGGACCCCAAAACGTATTTTGTTGATACTCCCCCCTTCCCCCTCGTAATCCACCGTAGATCGATAGACTGTAATAGTCTGGTTTTCATTGACAATATGATACGATATAGAAAATCATATTAAAAAAATATTTTTTCAATACCCCAAAAAAAACGGAAAATGATGAAAATTTGCTAAAAATTATAATTTTGGGTATAAATATGCGTAATAATTCCAGTTTTGATGAAAATTTCACGAGTATTTTCGATTTTTTGGAAATTTTTGAAAATTACCAAACTTTGCGAATTTTGCAAGTCAATTGAGAAGCTGAAATTTGTACATTATTTTATGACAATTAAAATTCGCCTCACCCTATTAACCATCCTACCTTCGTGAGTTTTGTTAAAAAATGAGAATTTTTTTTTTTACCACCTTAACCTAGTCGTAGATGAATGGACGATACGCGATAGTGGCAGATTAATCGTCGAAATAAACCACTAAGACGTCAATTAAGACGAATAATATTCATATGTTTATGTACTCGCAAGTTAATTAATATTCGCGAAAAATTTAAAGAAGATAATTACCTACGTAGCTAGCTAGGTATATGTACTTAGACTAAAACGTGATCGAAGAGAAAGTACTTATACCTTAGGTTAAAGTAACCTTTGCGAAAACGTGTACATAAGCGTTGTATAATTTTCTCAATTTTCCAACAATTATATTTACCTGGATATCTCGTTATTATAACGTATCAATGAAATACTAATACCTAATATTTGTCTAATACGCCGAGTAGATAGGTATCTAAGAATTAGGTTATTCGCGACCTTGTCTAATGAATAATTGACTATCTACCTATATTATAAAATATATTGAGTACATTGAATACCTATATTCAATACCTACTTAGTCTAATGTACACACGCTGCCTGATTTACTATAACATATGCGAATATCTTATGTTTTCAGGAACCCATCATGGTGGAGAAGAAGAACGACTTTGGAAAAAAATCTAACCATTCTTTCCTTTTTAGTTGTGATACTAATGATCATATCTGTTGGAATTTTAGTATATACGAGTGTACCGAAATATGGTAAGCAGATCTATATATTTGCGAAATAATAATACCTAGCTAATTTTATTTTTGTTATTTTCATCTGACGAGTATGTGGAAAAAGATGGCAAATCGTGATATGCTAAGAATGCTGTAATAATATTTCGTCATTACAAATAAGAGTAAACGAAATGTATTTGTATCTACGATCTACGTGGATATAAATACTTACGTACTGTACGTGTTTATAAAAATAGAAATATATATATATAAGTGTACAATACAAGAAATAACATAGTTATCCAACTATAGAAATGATTACCGATTGGAAAGGTTTAGCGAAGAGTTATAGATAGATATATATTTACCAATAATAATAATAATAATGGTAATACGTAGATACTTATAATTGCCTTAATGGTACTGTTACGTGATGCGCAGATGAAGAATTACCATCTCTGTCAGCTCAAAATGGCCTAGCCGGTAGACCTAGACAGAGGAATTCATTTATTCAGGGATCTGGCAAAGCAGATGGATGTAAAGATATGTGCACAACACCGGGATGCATTTCTGCGTGTAAGTAATCGCGAGTATACTCTTTATGAATAATGATCCAGTAATTTGCGGATGATTGTTCAGCATGTGTTCGAATAGCGATTTTAATTATTACATATGGATATTAATCGGTATACAAACACGTCGAATATGATTGCTATTTGCACTTGTGAACATTTGTGCTAATGACGTATACGGTCATTCATTCGTGTACGTAGATTGCCTACCTGCGCAAATTCTAATGCATTAACGCATCGATTGCATCGAGTACTGTTTGCTATTTGTATGCACGTTTTACGTTTGTGTGGCATTGCACTACGGTTCATGTGGTCTCTCAATTATTTAATTATCGTACTATAGGTAGATTTATTTTCTGAACATTGAGCCATCGAAGTTTTTATGAGAAACAAGACGAACCTCGACAATGATGTAATAGACCTGAATCGAGTATAGGTACATTTTAAAGCCAGTACTCATCAATATGATTCATAGGTAGGTTAGGTAGTCCAACTTGGATACTCATATGTGGGTACCATGGTACCTAGACCTACTATTATTTTGGTGTCATGGTTTAACTGGCAATATAATGCTAAAGGAATTTGTTGTACAGGTTACGAATGATGATCCTAAGAATAATCTTTGGTTTATTGAGTTGGCAGAAATCTGTTAAGGGTAGCAATACTTTTAGTCGAGTAAGCAATAGCGTAACAGCTCGTGGTTTTTCTGGAATGGAGTGGGGGTAAATTAAGCAAATACGTTAACAATACAATGGAAATCAGTAAATTACTTATAAAGGTTGTATGGAAACTGTGAAAGTTAAAAAGTACGAAGTCTTTTCAGGGTGTTCTCGAGATTCAGAAATGGAATAACAATTTTTTAATAATTATTTAAATCAATTAATATTGAGAATTTTAATCACGCTTAGAAAATCTGCTAAAATTTTATCACAGTGGAAATAATAAAATTGATAAAACTGATGCCAGAAAGTTTAAAATGAGCTTAACTAAGCAGGCAAATTTTATTACTTTTTCACATTTCAGACATGGATACTTAACATTAGAGAAAAATAATTCACAATTTTGTATTGCTAATTTGCAGCCTAAAAAACGTGAAAAATTAAAAAAAAAATCATTTAAAAAGGTAAATTTTTAGCTTTCAAAAGGCGAAATGTGATGATAAAGTGTCAATTTACTGCTCCAAAAAACATTAAAAATTGGACTAGTGTGATGGAAAAATCATTCTAAACTAGACTTTACACCACAAAAAATGTAAAAAAAATGAAAAATATTTGAAATCTTCAATTTTTTGATCTCAAGATGTAACATTATCAATATTAAAATCAGTCAATTCCCAAACCCTCCCCCAACCTCCTTTTCGGTTACTCCACTGGCTCAACAAACGTAAAAAATTATCGAAAAGCGTCAAATTTTTTGGTATTTTGGTTGTTAAATAATGAAAAAATTGATCGAAATGTTATTTTAAACATCGAAATACATTATTTTTCCATACTTCGAATGTAAAATATTGAAAAAAATCATTTAAAATCTCATTTTACCGTTACAGAGAAGTAAAAAATCTGAAAAGAGTATCAAAAAACGTCAATTTTTGGTATTAGATTGAAAAACAATGAAAAAAATCAATAAAAATGTCAATCTATTTTTGAAAAAATACAAAAAATTGTAATAAATTTGAAAAAAACGCTTATTTTCCACTTTTAGGGTGCAAAAGGATGGAAAAATCGATCAAAGTTTAATTTTAATGCCTAAAAATTAGAAACATTGAACAAAATCGTCAAAAAAAACGTTAATTTTTGGTATTTTTTATAATATAAAATGATGAGAAAAATTATTCAAATTAAAAAAAAATATCAAGTTTTTTGGCCTCAATGGGGGGAGGGGGAGGGGGTTCCCATCACTTCCCTGACTACGCTTGTAAATGGTTTTTATCATATTTGTTGTATAATTATGAAAAAAATTATTCAAAATTATTATTCTGCAGCCAAAAAAAAAAAAAAAAAAAATTAAAAAAGCGCTAAAAATTTTTTTTTATTTAAAAGAGTAATTTTCGCTTTTTCAAATGTAAAATGAAGGAAAAATACAGTTTTACGTTTGAAAAGAACAGAAAAAAATAAATCATTTTTTTAAACTTTAAATTTAAAATTAGGCATGAAAAAAAATCATTCGGAAAGGTTATTTTATGGTTCCAAAAACATGAAAAAGTTAAAAAAGAAAATCTTGTAGAAATGTTAATTTTTGATTTTCAAAATGTGAAGCAAAAGGATGAAAAAATTTAATTTTGCAACTCAATAAGTTTGAGAAATTGAAAAAAATTTTCGGAAAGCATAAACTTTTTTTTTCAACGTGTTGAATGAAGGAAAAATCATTCAAAATGCCACTTTACAGCTCGAAAAATCGAAAAGAATATTATATGTATTTTCTATTTTATATGTGTATGTAAGAGGTTTGTCTTCACTGACGACGAAGCCGTGCACGGGGGAAAGGGGAGGTGTGTTAGTTGGTAGTGGACTTCCTTCCTCTTTGGACCGATAAAAAATTGAGCTTTGCGACGAAATGGAGGTGTATAATTCAAAAAATTGTATAAATTACGCCACTATTTCCAAAAATAAAGTTTTTGACGTGGATATGTCTAAGGGGGAGGGGAAGGGATGTGAAAATATGACGTTTTTGATGTTACGGATGTTACGTTATTGATTTTTAATTTGAATTTTTTTATTTTTGATAAAAAATTAACGATGAAAAATGATGATGAATGATTTTTACACTTTATGTTGAAGTGTTATTTCAAAAAATTAAAAAATTAAAATAATTAAAAAAATTAAGATGGAAAAAAACTGATAACTTTTACACTTTGTGTTAAAATGTTGACATTTTTTAAGAAATTGAAGAATAAGAAAATTTTTAAATATAACAAAAATTGAATAATTAAAAAAGTTTAAAAATAAAAAAAATTGGTAACTTTTGTCACATATCCATAATCTAGAATTTTTTATTGAGAGGAAAAAGTGTCTATTTATGATGAAAAAGCGTTATTTTTTCGAAAATTTTCGCCATTGCTTCTCTCGGGCGTATCTGTTTTCCTTGACAAGAGCATTAAATTACAATATTTGTGGGCATGGAAAATTTGAAACCAGTTTTGAGGTAGCCTTTCAAATTTTTGGCACGGTTGAAAAAATTTTTAAATCCCTTTTTTTTGGGAAAAATCCTGCACACGAGTCTTAAACCAAGTCACCTGTACAGAATTTATTTTTCACATTTTGAAGAAATTGACTGATGACAACCAGTTTTAATTCTTAAAATGTAAAAATTATGCCATACAAACCAGCAGGTATGTGCGTATTCTAACAGCTTTAGCTAATCATCTATTTTAGGAAGATCTAGAGAAGTGATAAATAATATCTATTTGAATGACACTTTACGTAAGTACTCTTTATATTCGCAATTTAGAAACCGCCAAGCATTAAATTTTTACCTTAAAAATATAATTTTACTTACAAGTTACAATAATATCTTGAAAGTTTTTAAAAAAAGTAACCATTTCGCGAGTATTACATTTTTAATGTTCTGTAAAATAGTTACACGTAACAAATTTCTATAAAATGTATTTTAAAAATTTTTTATTATTATTAAAAAATTACTCTACAAACCATAATTTAAAACTTCATAGTTGATCATTAAAAATTTTCAAATAAGATCAGCCTACAAGTCTCAAAACATACTGCTGGTTGGTTCCTCCTTCAGGTAAACGTTTAGGCAAAATGTCATTCAAACAAGTATTTGATGGAAAAGAAATGAAGTATATGATATATTTCTTTTTTTTTTCATTTTCGCTTGTTGAAAATTGATCAAGTGCTGATAAAATTGCGTATAAAAATTGCAGAGATTGAAATATACTACCCTTCAGTTGCCATATTTTTGTACAATATATAATTATGACAACATAAAATTAATCATATCTCTGTACTTAGGTAGGTACCTTAATCTTATCTGCAATTCTAACGGTATATGCTTTGGTTTGTATTTCAGCTTACGCTATTTTAAAGAACATGGACACGAGCGTAGATCCGTGCGACGACTTTTACGAATTCGCCTGCGGTAAATTCTTAAAAGAGACACAAATCCCCGAAGATAAAACCTCGATCACGACGTTCTCAGTAATCAGCGACATCTTAATGGATCAATTAAAAATGATCGTCACTGAACCCATGTCCGATACCGATATTAAACCTTATAAACTAGCAAAGAATTTATACAAAGCTTGCATGGATCGAAGTATGATAACTTCCTAACTGTCTGGTCTGAGATTAAGTACCTAATAAAACCATGCTAATATTTCGCTTCCTGATTTACAGATAAAATCGAAGAAGTCGGTTTGGAACCAGCGTTGAAAATGTTGAAAAAATTAGGAGGTTGGCCAGTTCTCGAAGATAACTGGGACGAAGGATCGTTTTCGTGGAAAGACAGCGTTTACAAATTCCGTAAAGAAGGATTCAGTGTTGATTATTTCATCGATTTTTCTGTAGCTACCGATTTGAAAAATACTACTGTTAGAATTATCGATGTACGTACAGCGTAGATTATTTTGATATTTCTGTCGTGATAATTTACGCGAATCTAATCGTAAATGAATCGTTTTATCCGTCAGATCGATCAAGCTTCGCTGGGTTTAAGTCGAGAATACCTCGTTAAAGGTATGGATGAGAAAATTGTCAGCGCCTATTACAGATATATGGTCGATATCGCTGTTCTTTTCGGTGCCGAAAGAAATAGAGCTACTAAAGAATTAAGCGAATCTTTACAATTTGAAATGCAACTAGCTAACGTGAGTTTAGTGTCGAATTTTACCAATACGAATATTTTATCAAATTCTAATTCGTATTCAATCTGGTTTCAGATCTCTTTAGCTTTGGAAGAAAGACGAAATGCCACCAAACTTTACAATCCAATGAATATAACCGATATTCAACGTCAATTCCCGAGCATCCCTTGGTTAGAATACATCAATACTATTCTCGCGCCAACCAATACGATCAAAGAATCGGAAGTGATCATTATAAACACTCCGCAGTATTTACATAATTTGGAAAAGTTACTCAGCAAAACTCCTAAAAGGTTTGAAAATTTCATATAAGTATTTATTCGAAAAAAAAATTTATTTTCTTTCACTTTCGTAAACATTTTAATTATTAAAACGGCAAAGCTGATGCTATCAGATACCTTGTATTCGAGTTGCACTTTTTTATAACAACTTTTGGTTCGAAATTTTCAAGTTTTCCATTTCATATACCACTTTACCTTGTACCTATAGTTCGTCGAAGAAAATGAAACGTGCTTGTAAAGTATACCAACCTGTGGTGAAAAAAAAACTTAACTTACAAATATGCTTTCGGATACGAAAAAATATACGAAAGCAAAACGTGTTGTTTTATAAATTTTTAAACATGTTCTCATACTTTTCTCGATATTTAGCCATTTTTTTTGTCGCTAACTTTCTGTTTCGTTTTTTTTCCCCTGAAAACTTCGAGTACCTACATCGAATTAACTTAAAGTTAAACTTACAATAACATTTTTGTTTTGTAGAATTCAAGCTAATTACGTTATGTGGAGAGCTGCTGCTTCTTCGGTTAGCTATTTAACGGAAGGTGTACGTAAACGACAGCTTGATTATAGTACTGAACTATCTGGTAGGACGGAACGTGAACCTAGATGGAAAGAATGTGTAGATAATGCTGCTGGAAGGTATAATAATAAAATTGAAAAGATTTTTGTAAAGTTTTCTATGATTTTCGTTTGCTTTAATTTACTTAAACGTGTGACGATTTTTAGTTTCGCATTGGCTATCGGATCTTTATATGTGAAACGTTACTTTAAAGAGGATGCAAAAAAGACAGCTCTCGATATGGTCGAAGGTATTCGTAAAGAAATGTATAAAATATTAAGCACCGTTGATTGGATGGATGAAAGCACCAGGTATTTAATCGATTCACGTGTCGGTCGGCGGAATTATCATTTTCAAAGCAGTGCAATTGCCTGATAATCTTCGTATTTACATTTTTTTTTTGTTTAGAAAAAACGCTTTAGATAAGGCACGTTCTATGGTTAATCATATCGCGTATCCAGATGAATTACTTGAAGAACAAAAACTCATCGCGTTTTATGATAAGGTAATTCTAAAAAATTCCTTTATACGGGAATAATAATTAATTTAGATTCCAGATATTATTAGATTTTTTTGTAAAAAAAAATAACTGTGATAAGAAGTGTTCATTTATATGAAAAAAAAAAGCATCGCTTTGCGATCCATTTTCGGAGCAGTGAGAATGTGCAATAAGGCTGAAAAGTCGAAACTCCCAAAAAACACATCTAGGATCATTACTAAATCTACATAACAAATTTCAACTTCCTAGCTCAATTTGAAGGGAGTTATGCGAGGAACAAACTCAAAAAATGAGAAAAACCTACCAAAAAACTGCCTTTTTGGAGTTGTGAGTTGGTGTGAAAATCGAAACCGCCAAAAGGCACCTTCATGATTTTTACTAAGTCTATATATCAAATTTCAATTTCTTTGCTCACTTTGAAGGGGAAATAGGGGGGTAACAATCCTTTTTCAAGGTGAAAAAAGAAGAAAACCCATCATATCTCTACTTCTAATTTACCTAGTACGTTGATTTTTTGGATATGTTGTACAACTTTGAATTTTCTATTGATGGGCGTAAAAAGAGAACATTAACCGATGCAATGTGGCTAAAAGTCAGAACCTCTAAAAGGCACACCTGAAACCTATACTAATGCCTAGATCAAATTGAAGGGAAGTTATGGAAGGAATAACCTCAAAAATTAAGAAAAAACGACCAGAAAACTAAATTTTTGGAGGTGTGAGGGGAACGCATTGAGGCTGAAAATTCGAGATCCCAAAAAAGACACATTTAGGACCCCTACTATATCTACACACCAAATTTCAACTTTGTAGCTCAATTTGGAAGGGAGATAGGAGAGGAACAGCCTTTTTTTAAGGTCAAAAAGGAGAAAAACCCTTATATCCCCCTCCTAATTGACATAGGAGGTTAATTTTTGGATATGTTATGCAACTTTAGATACTCTATCGATTGGCTCAGAAAAGAACAATTTTTGTATTTTAGTCCCTCAGCACCCCCTCCCCCAAAGTGGGGCAAAACTGAATTTTGACTGGAGGTCATCCTTACTCCTGAATATGAAATCCGGTACTAATCAAAGCCTATTCATGAAACTTAATTTATTTTGGTCGGTATTGAGCTGATCAAATAATTTTTAATTTGGGAGAAAAAATAAATAAGTATCTGACATAGCCAAAAATGGGGGTAATGGTCTTCTAAAGATCATAAAACGGATTTTGGTGGTATCCTCCTCCTCCGCCCCACTCCTAATCCATCGTATTTCGATAGACCGTGATAGCCTGATTTTCATTTACTATTCTAACATGGAAAATCACATTCCTGTGAATTTTATTCAATAAATTTCTTTTCTAAAACTAAAAAATTCCAATTCCTAATTTTGCTCTAATTTGCAGTTGGAAATTGATCCAAACGAATATTACATGTCATTATTGAACTTGACCAAATTTGGAACAGACTACAGCTTTTCCAAGTTGAGAGAACCAGTAAATAAAACCGACTGGATCACTCATAGTAGACCTGCTGTTGTAAATGCTTTTTATAATTCGTTAGAAAACAGTATACGTGAGTAAATTGAAAATTATTCTTATAAATATTTAAATAGATAATCACGTACACGTTGGTAAAATTTAATAATTATTTTTGCATATAGAATTTCCGGCAGGAATTTTACAACATGCGTTTTTCTCCAACGACAGACCACGATATTTGAACTACGGAGCTATTGGGTTCGTAATTGGTCACGAAATCACGCACGGGTTCGATGACCAGGTATGTTAAAAACTATAGAAAGGATATACGTGCAATTTTTTGATTTACACGAATTGATAATACTTTGAAAAACGTTTACAGGGTAGACAATTTGATAAAAATGGTAACTTAGTCGATTGGTGGGATCCGAGAACCAAAGAAAGATATTTAGAAAAAGCCAAATGTATTATCGAACAGTATGGTAATTATACAGCTGAAGAAGTCAACCTCAAAGTATGTAGCTCTATCAAAATACTATACAAGTGGTTCTTTTGTTGGGTAATTCAATAAATGATATTTTCTTCTCTTGACAGTTGAACGGTGTAAACACACAAGGCGAAAATATTGCCGACAATGGTGGTATCCGAGAAGCTTACTTGGCATATTTAGCGTGGTCTAAGAAGAACGGTGTCGAACCAAAATTACCCGGTTTACAAGATTACAGTCCTCAGCAAATGTTTTGGATTAGTGCGGCTAATGTTTGGTGTTCGAAATACAGACCGGAATCTTTAAAACTTAGAATCACTACAGGTTTCCATTCGCCTGGAAAATTCCGTGTTATTGGACCGTTCTCTAATCAAGAAGAATTCGCCAGAGATTTCAGATGTCCAGCTGGTTCTAAAATGAATCCCTCTAAGAAGTGTAAAGTATGGTAAAGAAAAAAAAAACACTCGTAGGGTTTTGTTCAGGAATTTTTATTACTACTGATTATTTGAAGGTACTAAATTTTTAAATTTTATAGTTCGCTTTACTAAGTTTTCTAAGTTGGAAAAAAATTGTCGCTTTTGTTCACGCACAATTTACGTATGAAGGCTGTGAATATTTTTAATATTATGTAAGATAAATGCTTTTTCATGTTTGTTTTCTTCTTTTTGTTCTGTTTAATAAAAAATAATTGTTTTACCGAAAAACCTATAATACCTATTGACGTTGTGAATTACATTATTATTATGATTGTGTATTACGTGTAATATTTAGGAATTATCCTAATGTCGATGTGAAATAAAAAACTGTCTAATTTATGTAAGCAGGTGACATTTTTTTTTTAATTAGAAGTTTTGCTTGAATTTTGAAAATGTAAATATTTACGTTGTACTTTTTTTTCTTTTTAATGCGTGCATTTTAAAAGAACGAATATTTTAGAAACTGAATTCATCGTGGATGTGGTGTTACTTTTGTTTGGAAATTATTTTATAGATACATTTATTACTATTATCGGATGGGTGAATTTTTTTCAGTGAATATTGTCAAACAAGAAATCTTTGTATTTTTTTTGTGATTATTTCAAATGTATTTGTAGTTGTTTGGTACAGCTATATTTTATCGTGCTTTTGTAGCATTATTGTGTGTATAATATTTGTAATGAAATTTTAGGGCTTCTATGTTCAAATTACATATGTAGTTTTACGAATATGGAATTTTGAAAATCATCATGTTGATAGAGGGATAAAAACAAAATAGATCAATTTACATTCAAATGTTTTGCATTTTCACCGTTGTTGTAGATTTTTATGAGTAAACATAAATGTTATACTTATTTTAACGTTTAAAATATTATCTCCATTCTTATTATCTATCATTTTATTACGCTTTAAAATTGTCCTTTTTTTGTATTTGTATTTTGAGTAAAATATACATCACTTGTATTTAATTAATATCCATCATGTATTGTACATCATTAAACAACAGTGTACCTTAATTTATACGATAGTTTTGTATTATTTTTATTATACGTGTAATTTTTGTGTTTTATTTGTTTCAAAATTTCAATGTGTTTACTTTAGATACAGGACATCGCAAAAAAAAAAAATCAGAAAATCATTCAAAATTATTATTTTTTTCATAATATTATTACACTGTTGCGTTGATTGATAAAATCCTTGCAATGTGATTGGTTGAAAAAGTTGAAATAATCAATGCTGCCAATATAGCAATCTCAAAGTGTGCGTAATTGTGTAGCTTTGTTTAACGGTTTTGAATTTCTTTGTTCTTTCGGTCCTCACTTCTTCAGTTTTCGTTACTTGAATTAGCGCGTAATGGTGGTTCGTTATTTTGTGAATTTTAGGAGAATTTGAAAGTGAATATGTAATATGAATGTGATTCGTATTGGCGATTGATCTACTTATTCTTGACCGTTTTTATTTTTTTCTGTGCGTTTTAATTTTGCATAAGAATCGTTGCTCTTTGTGTTAATTATGTGGTACGACGATCTTGTTATTAATTTGTGATTCACTGGAGTTCTTGTTGTTTGTTCGAGCTTCGAAATAAGGTAAGCAAAACCTCTGGCAAATATCCAGTTTTTGAATACATTATATACTTGGACATAATATTTACTTGAAAGTTGAAATGATCACCGGTATGATTTTACGATTCGATTTTATCCGGTCATCTTGTTGCGTCGTGTTTGATTCGTAATTGCATTCGACATTCAGTTGACATCAGTTGTTATTTCATTTAAAGTAATGATATTGTTAACAACGACAAATGAAGATGATCACCCAACTCTTGTAGCTAAATGAAGAAATATTCACACTAAAATAATGCGTTCTCAACGTGAAAATTGAAAAAGTTGTTAAGAAAGTTAGTTACACGCTGTACATATTGTAATTTCATCTTGAACTAAATATGTACCATAGATGTATGTACATCGATTTCATTTTGCTAATATTTCAAAATTACGACCACCATCGTATGAAAAGAGCAACTTTGAATGCATATGAAGTGAGTTATTTAGTCAATATAACGTGATTTTCATCGTATAATAATGCAATACATTTTCAATATTGTTTCATTACTAATGACGAAACACTATTGTTTGGTACGGATTTCTTAAGTGTTTTTGTAAAGATGAATACATGCGAGTTCTTGAGTTATGCTGTTAAAAAGAAAATGTGTCACTAGACTAACGTTTAAGTTTGAAAATGTGAAAATTTTCTGTTCGGTTTGTGTCGGGATTTACGATGCCAAAAGGCATAAAGTGTGTGTTTTTAGTTTGTTTTTTCGTTACATTTTTAATTTCAGAAGGTAAATTTATGTTTAAGTTTATGTTGAAAAATTGAAAGTTTGAATTATGAAGTGCGTTTATTTTGATTAAGTCAATATTCACAGGTAAGTGGAATGTTCTCAGCGAAGATGTTTGTTACACCGACGGATGCCTTGCCACCGGTTAGTATTGAAATATATTCTGTGATTATACACTTTTTTGAGTATTTTTTTTCAAAATATTAGTACTTATATTTACAGTATTATCTGATTTCTACAGCTAAGTTGTTACAAGAAAGTATGGATATGAATGTAGATCCTTGTGAAGATTTTTACAGTTTCGCATGCGGTGGTTTTATTTCGAAAACAGAAATTCCCAAGAATACACTGGGCATAAATTCATTTAGTATTATTCGAGAGTCAACTTTTGAACAAATCTTCAACATTTTATCCGAAAGTATTTACGAAAAAGATATCAAACCGTTTCGACTCGTTAAACAATTTTTCAGGGATTGTTTAGATGAAAGTAAACACATCACCATGTACAGTGAAATAGTTAATTTACAACATTGTAATATCTGAACTGTTTTTTTTTTTTAATTTAGGTGCAATTAAATCTCGAGGACTATTGCCGATTGCTACTAAAATGCAAGAATTGGGTGGATGGCCAGTTGCTGATGCAACTTGGAATGAAAATGAATTTTCATGGATCGAAGCTGTACGTAAATCCAGACAAATGGGATTTTCTAGCAACTATATTTTATCTTTCGATATCGAAACTAATTTGTTGAATAGTAGTTCGAGAATTATATACGTGAGTATTCGTTTAGTATTAATATTTTCTTTCAAATTACTTGAAAATGGTTTGCATACATTTTTTTTTAATTTCAGATAAGTCCTCCTGATCTGGCGATTCCTGTTTTTAATTTAAGACAAGGTATTTCCGATGAAAAAGTAAAATTGTATTATAGATTTATGATTCATTTAGCTACCAAGTTTAGGGTACCAATGCAAAAAGCTGTGGTTGAATTAGGGTCAGCGTTACAGTTCGAGATAAACTTGGCTCAAGTTAGTATTAATGATCCTGATGTTGAAATCAAATGTCTTCTTGTTATTGATGATATTTGTATAGTATTTCCCAACAATATCAGATAAAAAAGAAGATATCAGTAAAATCTTCGTACCAATGTCAGTATCTGAAGCGAAAAAACGTTTTCCATCAATCGATTGGATAAAATTCATACAAAGTATGCTTAGTTCATCGATTTCGATATCGGAATCTGACAACATCGTTATAGCCTATCCAGAATTTATTTCAAAATTACAAAATTTACTAGATTCTACACCTCGAAGGCAAGTAGTATATATTCGATTTAAGCTCGATTGAAAATATATATTAATGAAATGTTTTATTTTTTTGTATCTAGAACTTTGGCCAATTATTTTTTATGGCGAACATTATTTTTTTCATTAAATTCGTATTTGATTTTATCCGATTTACCGAGATGGAAAAATTGTGTCTCTGTAACTGCTGACAAGTTGGTTACCATATCCGAAAATGATTAAAATTATTTCATCAGCATGCGATTGAAAGATGATTGATATTTTGCATTTTTAGAATGAATGTAGCTGTAGCGTCGATGTACGTTCGAAAATACTTTAAAGATGACAGCAAAAAATATATAATTGAAATATCGACTAATATTAAACGAAAAATGTACGAAACACTATTAAATTCTTATTGGATCGATGAAGCTACGAGGTGAGTTTAAATTCAAAGAAGATATAGACAATAGTATTACGGCGATTTTAAACAAAAATTCGTTTCAAAATAGAAGACACGCATTAGAGAAAATTGATGCGATGATTGAAAATGTAGGATATCCTGATATACTTTTAAATGATGAAAAAATGGAAGAAATTTATAATGGTGTAAGTAATTAGTACATATACCTACCTGGAAGCTACATTACTTGAAAGATGCTAAGCTATTATATTCATATTCGCTATAATTTCACAGCTAGACGTACATCCGGGGAATTATTACGAATCATTATTGACTATTAAACGATTCATCATCGATTTTACCATTTCAACGTTGAAAAAACCTGTTAAAAAAGATGATTGGCTATCTTATGAAAATCCTTTGATCGTAAATGCCTTCTACGCGTTACCAGAAAATAGTATAAGTTGGTACACCTAAATCTTTAAAACTTATCTACTTGATTGCTTGTTGCAAATTATTTACGAAAATATTTTACGCAGAAATACCTATTGCATTACTTCAAAGAAACGTATTCTCATCCAGTAGACCCAATTATTCAAATTACGGAGCGATTGGATTTATACTTGGTCATGAATTATCTCATGCGTTTGACGATCAAGTTAATCTCTAGTTCATTTATCAAATTTTCTTAAAGTTGGTCGTGTAAAAAATTGATAATTAATTTTCAGGGTAGTGCATTTGATAAAAATGGAAATTATAAAGATTGGTGGCCTGCAGAGACCAAAATGAAATATTATGAGAAAGTTCAATGTTTCGTAAACCAATATAATAACTATTTCATTGAGGGAACAAAATACTATGTAAGAATTCTTATATATTTTTTAATTATCTTTCACGTTCTTGGGAAAAAATTATAAGTAGGTAAACTTTGTTGATTGAACATTTACATCCATGAGCAAAATTTCAAACACCCGTGTTCAACAGGTAGACGGAGTAATAACGCAAGGGGAAAATATAGCCGATAGTGAAGGTATTCGAGAAGCTTATCGTGCTTACGAAGATTGGATCCGAAAAAATGGTTCGGAACCGAGGCTTCCCGGATTGGATTTTACTCCTCAACAGCTATTTTGGATTAGTGCAGCCAATGTTTGGTGCTCTAAATATTCACCTGTTTATTTGGATTTGACAGTGAGCGAAGATTTACACGCCCCTGATAAAATTCGTATCATCGGATCTTTTTCTAACCAATACGAATTTGCAAGAGATTTTGCTTGTCCTGTGGATTCACCCATGAATCCGCGTATAAAGTGTTCTTTGTGGAATTGATATTTTTTTCTGATTATTTTTATAGAGAATATAAATTAATAAATTATTATGAATGTTCATTTTGTATTATTGTTGATATACTATTCCTCGGTATGGTTTGTTGAAATTTTTCAATAGTTGACAAATTTTTTTTTAATTTCTGCATTTCTTTTATTTGTTTTGGGATTGTGAGAAAAAGTCTCATTAAATACTGTAACTTATAGTATAGTGTAGTAAAAAAACATCGAATATCTTGTATATGCATTTTTTAGTACATATTAAAATGCAAATGAAAGTGTAACTTGAAATATAAACGAAAATGATGTATGAAGGTGCCGAGTAATGAGATTTCAAGGGTGGTTTCAATTAACGATTCATTTTTTACGTTAAATGGCCATTTATATCGGACTGAAATTTCGAAATACACCAAGGGCAAATTTTCTTCGCGTGATTACTTTTAAAGTTTTTCTCCATGGTCAGCTTGAAACGTATTAGCTCTGAAATGTGTAGATGTGAATTGGTTTATTCAAAATGCGATTACTCACCTGTGCATGTATTTATCTAATTACCTACTAAGTGAAAGATGTTTTCCTAGATGAAAATATCATGATCATGGGATTCGAGCAGAAAAGATATTCTAAGATAGGAGTAAGCGAAATGCCCGTGATCTCAGATTTTCAAAATTTTAACAAAACATCATCGGTATCTCTAAAAAAAGTTTAGAGCCTATAAAATTTCCCTCACCATCCTCCCTTACTCAGAATATCGAAAAAACGCTTTTTTGTTTGAAAAAAATTCTGTATTCACGCGTATTTGAGGAAAAATTATTATTTTAATCTAAATATTTGTTGAGATGATAGATCTATCAACATGAATTTATCCAAAATTTTCCACCCCTTAGGAGGAGAGAAATTGAACTTTGAATTGCTGTAGCTACGGACCCTAAAGAGGTATATGAATTTTTTTCACCAAAATATGCGTTTTTATGAGTATAATTTGTAGATATTTTTTCAATTTTGTTGGAGATTTGAGCCGTTCTCAAAAATTCAAAAAAAGCCTAAAAATGCGAGTGGCAACTTTCATATTAATACCAAAGTACAAGTTGTGACGAGAGAGCTTTGAGATTTTGTATGTTTACTGTATGTGTCGATATAAAGTTGTAGAAAAGTCGCACTGAACTTTTGCGGCCTCCTTTTGGAGTCCAAGGGCATCCCATCACCTAAATTTGGGGCAATACGTGGGTTGGTAATATTGGTGTCGTTTTCGCTTAAATCGAACCCGCTGAATAGGATAATGGTGCCAGATTTACAATTCGAACTCAATTTATACCTTATTTCGGGCATCATTACAGGTATATACATTTTGTGGTAGCTCTGATTCATAGAATAAAATAACATTGTGCACTGGGATGTTATTTCATCAGTAATGGTAGGGGTAAAGCTAAATTTGAAATTGGTATCTAAATTACACCAAATTTCCAACTTCATACCTAAATTAGGAGGGGAGGTATAGGTGGGACAAACTCAAAACACGAGAAAAACCGACCAACAAAAACATTTTTTCGGGGTTGTGAAGGCATATTCAGGACTCCCTACATGCCTAATTTCAACCTCCTAGCTCAATTTAGGGGGAGATATGCGTGGGACAAACTCTAAATATAAGCAAACCCGCCTAAAAAACCACATTTCGGGTCTGCGAGAGGACGCAATGGATTTGAAAAGTCGGTTCTCCCATAAAGCACATTTATGGGCCCTATGAAGCCTAATTATCAAATTTCAACTGCCTCGCTTAATTCGGATGGAAAATGGAGGAACAGCTCGTTTTCATGGTAGAAAAGGAATAATCTCTCTCCCCTCCTAAGTGACCAAGGAGGCTGATTTTTAGATATGTTGTGCAACTTTTGATTCTCCGTCGATTGGCACTAAAAGAGATAATTTTGGCAATTTTAGCCTCTAATTACCCCCTCTTCCAAATTTGGGCATAACTAAATTTTGACCCATGATCATCCCCACTTAAAAATATGAAATCCGCGGCCAACCCAAGCCTGCTGCCCAAATTTGACTGTGATGCGAGGTGAAAAGGAATAAATGTCTGGCATGGCCAAAAATGGTAGCAATGGTCTTCTAGAACCTCAAAGCGTCTTTTGTTGATGCTTGCCCCTCATTAGCTGTAGATGGATAGCCCGTAATAACCTGATTTTCATTGACAATGACAGCATTACATAAAAAATCAGGTTAAAAAATATTCTACCTTCTTATTCGCAGTTTTTAACATTCCAAGACCTACTACTACACATAGTTACGATTATGTTTATGCAATTCAGTATTATTAGGAAAGAAAATTGGTTTCCTATAATTATTGCAAAATTATGTTTGATCATTTGAACGTGTATTATTATCTTAACGTTGATAAAATTGCATTATTATATTTGCAACTTCAAATTGTGATAATCTTTTACAACATGGTCGTACATCCTATAATCTACTACTTTTGTAATGCTATAATCAATATCTTGACTAAATTTCCAAATATGTTCGAAATCGGATACAAAAGCGCAATGAAAGTTGAATCTTTAAGCAGAAAATCGTAATAATTGAAACAATTGCTTTATTTTCCTTATTGTATTGCATGCGGCTGGATATTGCTCAAGTTTATTGTTCAATTTCGTATCGTTATGTTGAAGTACATATATATATTCAATAAAACACTATTTTCAAAGAATACTCATTTTCTTGACGTATCCAAAACGAGTATTAGTTGTAATTTATTTAGGTAATAGCACGTAACGTTTCTGTGAATTGTATGTTGTGATGTTTAACTGAATATTTATATTGAATTTCAACAAAGTGAAGTTTTTTGGTAGAAATGTGAGTGTTTTAATTTTAATATTTTGTTATAATTTTTGTTTTAATTTGAAATATTTTTGTAGGCCGTCATCGTGGTGGGATAGTGGGTTTCGAAAATGTATTTCGATTGGGTTTTTATTATGTGCAGTTATAGGGATTGCATGTTGCTCTCTCAATTTTTACTTGGCAAAGGAACACAGTAAGATCAGATTTATTTGATTAGCTTTTTTTCGAAACTATTTTAAAATTAAAAAATTTTATTGTAATTTCTGTGTTAGAAGAGACGTATTTAGATCAATTTAACTCGGGTCGAATCCAAAGAGAGATCTCGCTCGAATCTAATGTCAGAGCTGACGATTTTCATCCAAATGAAGAAATGATGATAAATGGTACTGTTGTGGATGGCGTTTTAGTTGATGGTTGGTTAAAAAGTTGAATTTCTATCCCTGGGAGAAATATTTACTTGATTGCTTATAAAAATATGTTGCAGGAACTGTAACGCTTACAGTACGAGTGGATAAAGCTACAAATGGGAAAGGCTATCCTCTCGATCCTCATATACCTACTGTAAAACCTTTATCTGTTATTCCTACAATCAAAGATGGTAAAAAAGCTAGTATTATTGTCCCAAAAAATTCTGATGTCCATGCACCCTTGCCACCAGTGCCATATGACCCAGCAAATGAAAAATCAGGCTTAGTGGGCGATTCAGAGTTTAATTCCAGCAATTCTAAACCTGATTTGAGAATTAGTAAATCTAGTCCAAGCAGTGATTCAAGATCTAATCCAGAAAGAAATTCTAAATCGGTATCAATTAATAGTGAATCTGATTCCCATAGTGATTTGGGATCTAAGTCATCTGGTGGTGATTCAAGTTCATCATCCGGCAGTAAATTGGGCCCAAGCAGTGATTCTGGATCAGATTCTTCTAGTGGAAAATCTGGTTCGAGTAATGATTTGAGATCTGATTCATCTGTCAGCGATTCTGGGTCTAGTTCTAGTGGAAAATCTAGTTCAAGCAGTGATTCAGGATCAGAATCCTCAAGTGGCAAATCCAGTTCAAGTAGTGGTTCAGGATCCGATTCGACCAGTGGTATTTATAGCTCAAGCGGTAATTCGAGATCTGATTCATCGAGCAGTGATTCGAGATCTGATTCTTCTGACAGTGACTCAGAGTCTCATTCTTCCAGTGTTAAATCTAGTTCAAGTAGCAACTCAGGATCAGATTCATCCAGTGGTGTTTACAGTTCAGGCAGCGATTCCAAATCTGATTCCTCTTACAGTGACTCAAGGTCCAATTTGTCCAGTGGCGGATCCAGTTCAAACAGTGATTCAGAATCAGATTCATCTGATGGTGCTTTTAGTTCAGGCAGTGATTCAAGATCAGATTCATCTAGTGGTGCGTCAAGTTCAGACAGTGATTTGGGGTCAGATTCATCAAGCAGTTCGTCCAGTTCGAACAGCAATTCAGAATCTGATTCATCTAGTGGTGCATCCAGTTCAGGCAGTGATTCGGGATCAGATTCATCCAGTGGTGCATCCAGTTCTGGCAGTGATTTGGGGTCAGATTCATCTAGCAGTTCGTCCAGTTCAAACAGTGATTCAGGATCTGATTCATCTAGTGGTGCATCCAGTTCTGACAGTGATTCGGGGTCCGATTCATCTAGCAATTGGTCTAGTTCTAACAGTAATTCTCAATCCGATTCATCTAGTGATGCATCCAGTTCTGGCAGTGATTCGGGGTCAGATTCATATAAAAGTTGGTTTAATTCTAAAAGCGATTCAGAATCCGATTCATCTAGTGGTGCATCCAGTTCTGACAGTGATTCAGGGTCAGATTCTTCTAGCAGCTCGTCCAGTTCAAACAGTAATTCCGAACCAGATTCTTCCAGTGGTGTATACAGTTCAGGCAGTGATTCAGAATCAGATTCATACAAAGACGCATCTAGTTCAGGCAGTGATTCAAGATCGGATTCATCTAGCAGTGCCTCCAGTTCTGGCAGTGGTTCGGGATCAGATTCATCTAGTGGTGCATCCAGTTCTGGCAGTGATTCGGGGTCAGATCCATCTAGCAGCTCGTCCAGTTCAAACAGTGGTTCAAAATTCGATTCATCTAAAGATGCATCTAGTTCAGGCAGTGATTCAAGATCGGATTCACCTAGCAGTGCCTCCAGTTTTGGCAGTGATTCGAGATCGAATTCATATAATGGTGCATCCAGTTCAAGCAATGATTTGGGATCTGATTCAGGAAGTGACGGATCGGATTCACCAAGTAATGGTGACGGTTCATCGAGCAATCCAAAATCTAATTCAATTTATGGTAAATCCGATTCAGCAAGCCTTTCTGATAACAATCCACAATCCGTTATCGATGGCTTTAAGCCTAGAGCTGTGATCATTCCTGCCAAACATTTGAACAAACCCGCTAATTTCCGAAATACCTTCTATAGTAATCAGAAATCAATCCTGAAGAAAAATGTTTCGAATAAGCGTAATTCAGAAGGCCATTTTGGTAGTAATTTTATGAAAATTGCCAATAATCGGTATACAGAACTGAATGCGATCAAAGGCCCAACCAAAATTATGCGCAGATTTAAAAAATCCGTTCCTATTTCATCTACTTTACACAGTAAAACTCACTCTGAATTTCGAAAATTACAACGTACTGAATCCGAAAATGCTGTCCATTTCAAAAACATCCCAGTGAAACGTGGCTTTGTAGGATATCCATCTTATTATGGTTTATGGCGTAAAGATCATTCATCTCGTCGACGTGTTGCTTACCTCAAAGAATCCAACTACAAAGCTGATAAGTTCAACGATATGCCTCGTTCAATGCTGGTGCATAACATTTTAAATCAAATGCCATCTATGGATAATATGAAAATGGGTAATATCGAATAAATATTAAATCGATTGTATCTAAATCTATCAATTATGTAGTAAAGTATTTTCCATCGTTTTAAACGTCTCTCTTAATGTGTTACAATCTATTCTATTTTAGATATTTCAAAGGCAAATCATCCACCTTATTTGACAAAATATCGCCTAAAAATTGCAAATCCAATTCCACAAGAATCTGAAAATCTCAATTTTACGGGATCGACACCTCCTAATACAACGCCCAATTCGAATGCTTCTACTACAACGCCCAATTTGAATGCTTCTACTACAACGCCCAATTCGAATGCTTCTACTACTCCATGTTCAGATTATGATGGCCCGACTACGTGGAGTTCCTCGCCGGGTCTTGGGACAACTAAACCGGACAATAATCCCTATCTAAATACAACCTCAGAGTCCACTGTACGTCCAAATGGTGGACATACCGATGATTTCACTGGGTCCTCTCCACGCAGTTCGACTACCACTATCGGATATCCTACTGCTAATAGTACGCTTAGTATTTAGTTACTAAACAGTGATGTGGTTCTTGATACTTGAGTATATCAAAACCTTTTATGGGCCAGTTTAAAATAGAAAAAAGAAAAGTATCAAAAATGTTAATTTTTAATTTGTTATTGAAAAATAAAATTAATTTTGAGTATATGGTAACAATAGGTATACTTATTATGATTCCACCTGTGGTGCCCATCTTATGTCTTTACACATCTTCTAATACTGAAATTTATTTCAAACTGATTGAATTTTTACCACGTCACTAACAATTATGATTTAAATACGAATTGAAGAAATTTATTATAGATATCTAATTCATGTTAAAAATGATCCCACTTTTAGCTGAATACCATACTGAAAATCCCTTTGAATGGGAAACATTTGCACCTACAACATCGAGGGTTACTTCGTCTGTAAAAAAAACGACTACTACATTTACAACTTTAACTGACCACTCTGAAAATGACGATGATGGTGATGATGATGGTGACGATGACGGTAACGATGACGATTTCTCTTGCAACTATGATTGCGATGTTTCAGTCGATTTCAACTGCGACGATTTATGTAAATTAAAAAATAAACGACGCAGTAGGAGTTCAGCCCAAGACACAAAATCTAATGCTGTATCAAGTGCCAGTGAGTAATAACGTCTAGAGACCTTGTACTTTTTTGATCATGTTTCATATTCACGAATTTTTTCTGTAGATAGTGAAAATTTAATTGTGAATCAGGATTTAGCCGAAGCGAATAGGAACTCTATGCCAATGATTCGGAATTCTAAACGTTTAAGAAGATCCTTTAAATCGAATCTTGATCCTAGTGTATTTAGCATACTCACCCCACGAAGAAATATTTTACGTCATACTCGTTAAAATGAAAATACAGATTAATATAAATAAGTTTGACGACGATTAGAGATGTTTTTTCAAGAACATCGTTAAGTACTAACGTTAAGTATGGAATGAACGTTCTTTTGTAGTGTTCCTCTTCATTGTACTCGTGATTTTACGAATAAAAATTGATAAAAATTAATTTAAAATTTCTTTAAATTAATGATAGGGTTTTGTAGATCTTTTAATCAATTTATCTATTTCTACAGCCCCGAAGTATTCATTCTTATCAATCATTTGTGTTGGATTTGTAATTATGAGCCATCTTGATACTAATGATAGATATCTTTAAAATAAGAATAGACGTAATTTTACCAAAATATTTTCATGTTTAAATTGAAAAGGATAGTTTATCATGGTATCGTTCCTTAGGTTTAGTGGTGAGGTGGTTTTTTTGTTTTTTATTGAAATTCTGATCCCTGTTAATCAAAGAATGCAACCTAATTTACATCATTTAAACAAGAACGTGATTGTTTCTTTTTGAAAGGTTGTGTAAATTGTTCGACTATAATATTTTCAATTTATTTAATTTTTTTTTTTATTAATTTTCGTTCAGTTCAATGAGATGAATTTGTGCTGTTTTTTTCCTATTCAATCGACAGTATTGTGTTTAGTAGAAAAGTTTCAATCGATTTTATTTTTATTCGACGTGAATATTTACACATTATTCAATTTTTTTTATCAACTTTGTTTAGAAGTAAAAACAAACCTGCTAGATTTTTTTAACATCAGAAAACAATTTAATGCGCCGTCGAGTAACATGAAAAAAAATGAAAAACATTGCAATTTGTTGTTTGTTACAATTACATGGTATTTTAAAATTTTTATTGAAAAAATCAAACGAGAGGAAGAAAAAATAAAGAACTTGCATGGCTCATTTGAAGAAATCCATACAACGTCGGACAACTTGATTTGTCTTATTGTGAAGGGGGGGGGTGGAACTTACTAATTAGAAATCTGATATATCCATGCCTTTTAAAAATATATCTTAGCTCGAAAAGATTCTGAATGAAAGGAAAAGTTGATCTTGGCAGTTGAATATGCATTTTTTTTCTTTTAAGCTGAAAAAAAAAGAGAAGTTTATAATTCAATAGTTTTGCTTTTATCTATGACTTGAATATAAATTTAATTATCTTAAATCATCATTTTTTATGGACGAAGCCAATTACCACGAATGATTTATGTGATGAAGTGTCAGTATGAGGTCAGATAGATGTAGATTTTCAACATTCGACCGAGAGATTCTTCGAGTGTAGAACAGAATCCGTATTACTCATCCAGGATGTGAATCGTATCTCTTTCTTTATAGGTTTATAGTTGATACTTGATACAAGTACGTGATTTTTTGGGTCTACTTTACACTACAATTGCAATTTATTATAGTTTGAATTCTTCAAATATAATTTAATAAAAAAAAAACAATAATTACAATTATTTTTTGATATTATACTTGCAGTAACTCATTTAGTCTTTTAATTTTAATTTTTTCAATCTGATTTTCTATGCCATATTGTCAACGAAAATCAGGATATTACCGACTATCGATTTACGGAGGATGTAGGAGGGAATGTCAAAGAAATCCGTTTTGGGATATTGGAAGAGCATTGAGACCATTTTTAGCCATGCCAAATATTTATTCCGTTTATTTTTTTTTCATTTTTTTTTTTTTTTTTTACCGAAAGTAAAAATTATTTTCTTAGCTTGATACCGGCCAAAATCGATCAAATTTTGGTAATAGGCTTATATTGGCGGTGAATTTGATATTTTTGAGTGAGGGTGACCTTGGGTGAAAATTCAATGATACCCAAATTTTGAGGAAGGAGTGTTGAGGGGCTGAAATGAAAAAAATTGTTTGTTTTTATACCATTCGATAGAGAATCAAAAGTTGTGCGTATATCGTATTCAAAAATCAGCTTCCTAGATAAATTGGAAGGGGATATCAGAAGAGAGTTTCACCTTTTTTGCCTTGAAAAAAAAGCTGCCCACGCATATCTTACCCTCAAATTGAGCTAGGAGGATCAACTTTGGCATGAAGATTTAACAGAGGCTCTAGATGTCTTTTTTGGGGTTTCAATTTTTTAGTCATATTGCACACCCTCACAAAGGTTTTCCACTATCTTGGCAGGTAGTGGTTTTTAGTCCAGACTGATTCCCATAAACTTTATAGTTTACTGGTAATATATACATCCCCTGCCCTGAATAAATCATTAGGTATCGGGGTGTCAGGGGGTAAATTGTTACCGATAAATTTGCTCCTTTCAGTATAACAGTTTCGGATTGAAGTTCGCCAAAAAAAATGATGAAGGTTTAGTAGGACTCTTAGATGTGTCTTTCTAGAGGTTTCAATTTTTCAGCCATATGACGCTCCCCTCTCCGCATATATTTTTTCCAAATTGAGTTTGGGAGTTGAAATTTGACATGTTCATTTAGTAGTAACCCATGAAATGCCTTATTGGGATTCAAGCTATTTACTCCAATATCTACCTGTACCTGAACAAGGAAAAACACATCGCAGAGGGTTTATTTTCTTCCGTAAATTGATTACTCTACCATTTACTTTTATTTTTTTTGAATCAGGCTCAAAAAGCAAAGCATTTCGATGTTCTTTTTTTATTTGTGTAATTTAAAAAGACAAAATAGTGGAGCCCTACAGTAAAAAAAAATCCCAAAACACCCTGTCTCGGTAAAATATACCTAAACTTTCACATACAAAAAATTCGTTATTTTCCCATCACATCAATCCGTCCTTTTCCAACGAAATCCAAATCTGGGAATCATTGATCGTACGAGCAATGCAACAACCAAAGTTAGCCATTTTGTTTGTACCCGATGCATGCTGCGTTGCATCTCGAGGGGTAGTGTAAATGCGTTTTGGTGCATTATACATTTCCGGAAGACCTTTTTTTTTCTCCGTCTCTCGTATTTTTCTGCTTCTGTTTCATATGCTAAGAAACTATGCAATGTATACGACTGTGCACGCTTCAATGTGTGAATTTAATCCCCCTCGCTTTATATATAAGTAATGGCCTTCTACATAGTTTTTATACTACGGAGTCTTTGATATTCCATATTTTATAAATAGGGTGACGCGATATTACCCCTTTGTACGAATTACCTATGAGGTGGGGTAGGTTTGATTCGTTCAAATATGGATGCTGCGATGTGCCATTGTCGGGAGTAATTTTTGTCGCGATGGATTTGATTTTGAAATTAGAAAAAAAAAAAATTATCGTACAGTTGTATGGTTTCAATGCATTGGTCGCTGGTGATGTTTAATTCAAGGATTTTTTTTTCAATTGTATTGTGAAATCTCGATTGTACCTACATCCAACTTTTTTTTACAAGCTAATTAGTTTTTTTTTTTTTTTTTTTTTAATTAGGTAGGTATTTTGTAGGCACATATTACGAGTGGGAGGTTCGATAATTTTGTGATTAGAGAATGTGAACTTATTATAATTACTTATTAGTCGTGTATTGCATTATATTGTTTATATTTGATAATTTTAAGGAATATTGGTATGTATTATGATGAAAGATGAAAGAGCAGCAGATATTTTCTGAAACAAAACAAGGAGGAGTAATTCATATCAATGTTAGAATTTTTATTTATTAAATGTTACATGATTTTTCGACAAAGTTTAGATTTTAGTTGGAATGAAATTTTTTTCTGACAGATTTTTCATGAAGTATTGGTGTGGTAAGAATCTGGTAAATGGATGAAACCCTGCAAAAGTTACCTCAAGTACAACTCACTGAATCTGCACGCTAAATATTTTAACCTTACTAGATTTAGGACGAAAAGGTGATAGGAGTTGGACAAACTCGAAAAGTGGCAAAAATTGCCCAAAAATATACTTTTTCGATAATGCATCGGAGCGGAAATGTCTCCTTTCCCCTCACGTTTATATCCTACTAAATCTACGTGGTAAATTTTAACCCCTTGACTCAATTTGAAGGGGAGATTTGATTAGGGCAAAATGGAGAAACGACGAAACCGAACCCAAACCAACCGAAACTCCATTTTTAAACCCTTCCCCATCCAGGCATATTTAGCACTCCTACACTCAAACTTCAACTTCTTTTAGTTTAATTTAAGGAAGATAGAAGCAGATAATAAGTTTTTCAAAGTCAAAAAATGGAGAAAATTTTAAATCTCACATTTTAATTGCTTTCGGAGACTGATTTTTGAAATTTCTCTACAACTTTTGATCTTGTATCAACTGACTCAAGAACGAGTTACTTTCCCTTTATATTGAATATAACTGAATTTTAGTTCAAGGTCATCCCCATCTCTAACACACTGTCAATATAAGTTTTTAGGCCAAACTTATGCCATTTTAATCAGTATCGATTTGGAGGAGGAGGGAATAAAGTGATGATGAATATCCGACATGATCAAAAGTAGTTTTAATGGTCTTCTGGGTCCTCAAACGGATTTTAAACTTCCCCTTACATCCACTGTAGGTGGATATAATGTAATAAGCTGTTTTTTTTTTATTTAATAGAAAAAATGATGCTGAAAAAAGCATCGCTTTGCTTTGATTTTCGTGAAATTTTCACATTTATGCTATTAAAAAAAGGGTTATTATTACAGGAAAAGTTAAATTTTGGAGTGAATAGCTGATACTCCAAAAAGGCACAATACAACCCCTACAGAATCTACCCGCCCAATTTCAGTCCTTTAGCTCAATTAGATAGGGAATTTTGAGAGAGGCGAACTGGGAAAGCGTTAAATACCACCAAAAAACTACTTCTTTGGGTTATAAGAAGTGCAATGTGACTGCAAAGTCGACATCTTTAAAAGGTACAACTAAAGCACCTGCTGGTTTTAGGTACATGTCAAATTTCAGCTTCGTAGCTTACTCAATTCATAAAGGCGTTCGCGAAGAATCGACTTTTTTCAAAGTCAAAAATGGGGAAACACTTCCGCGCTCTTCTCTTCCAATTGACGTAGGAGGCTGATTTTTGGACATGTTTTACAATTTTTGATTCCCCATCGATTGGTACAAAAACGAACAATTTTTGTGATTTTTGCCCCTCACCATCTCCTTCAAACTTGAATATTATAAAATTTGGACCCTAGGTCATCCCCACTCATATGAATTCGGCCCAAGTTCAGTGATTTGGGTCGTACTGAGCTAACCTAGATTGTAAAGTAGCCTTGAAGAAATACTAAAATACCTGGCGTCCCTTAAAAATGGTCTTAATGGACCGGATTATTAGAGACTATCGACTTACAATGGATGGAGGGTGAGGGGAGGTATGAATGATATCTGTTTTGGGGTCCTTGAAGACCTTTGAGAACATTTTTGGCCATGTCAGATATTAATTCCTATTTATTTTTTTTTCCAAACTGAAAATCATTCGCTCAGCTTCATACCGACCAAAATAGGTCAATTTTAGATAGAAAACTTGGACTGGCGGCGGATTTGATACTTTTGAATAGGAATGGCCTTGGGTCAAAATTTAGCTACGCCCAAACTTTGAAGAGGAGACGCTTAGGGGCAATTCCTTTTTATGCCAATCGATGTTGAATCAAAGTTGCATCCCATATTAGAAAATCAGCCTCCTAAGTCAATTTGGAGGGGAGATATGCAGGTTTTTCCCATTTTCAACCTAAACAGGCTTTTCCTGTCCATTAGGATTGGGATTTGAAATTTGCTGTATGGGTCTTAGATGGGTTTTTTGAGCGTTTCAGCTTTTCAACCTTTCAACCCCCTTGCACCCCCTCCTCCGAACACCAAAAAATCGTTTTTTTGAGCGGGTTTTCTTATAGTTTGTCCCTCACATATCTTCCCCCTCCAAATTGAACTATAGGAAGTTATGATTTGGCATGTAGAATTAGTAGGGGTGATAAATGTGTATTTTGGGGATTTCAAATTTCAGTCTTCTTGTACCTCCTCACAACTCCAAAAAAGAAATTTTTGGTCGGTTTTTCTTATTTTTCGAGTATATGCGACGCTTATCTTCCATCCAAATTAAACTAGAAGGTTGAAATTTGGCTTGTAGATTTAGTAGAATCTTAAATGTGCCTTTTTGGGGTTTCAACGTTTCAGCCCTGAAAAAGTGGTTTTTTGTCTGTTTTTTTTTTATTTTTTGAGTATTTTCCGCGCTTTAAATGTGCTTCTTCGAGATTTCAGATATTCATTTTAATACATACTTGTTCCCCCACCACTATCGAAAGAAAAATATCCCAGTGTTCATCTTTTTTTCTATTCCACAAATAAACAATTCCTTTACTCCTTAACTTTAGGAAAATCAGGCTCAAAAAGCAATGCATTGCAATGCTTCGTTCTTTTCGTTTTATGTACATCGTATTCAATCTTATTTCTTTCATTCAATTTAAAAGGTATCTGAAAAAGCAACTAAAATTATTTTCAGCAATTATTTAAAAATCAATTATATTCGGTTAGCTTTGAATTTTCAGCTTTTCCATAGGAAATTGCCGAAATTCCATGACTAGTATAACAAAACAAACTTTAGGACTTCAAAACAGATTTTCGATACTTCTTTCCTATACGTCACAACTATTGCACAGGTCGATCGATAGTCTGCAATAGGTTAATTTTCTTTGAAAAAATTGCATAGAAAATCGTGCTAAAAGTGAACATCGAGTGCATCTTACTTTTTCTATTCCATCTGAGAACGGTGTAATTTTATCGATTCACATGCTTTATGCATCTTGCTCTTGCTGTGTGATTTGTAAACTGCAAAATCTCATCTGCTCAAAGTCCATTGCTGTTGTTTTGTTCCAAAAATGTCTGGAAAATAATACGATATTATTAACAACGCTGATAAAATCAAGTTTTTAAAATTTAAATTCAAAGAAAGTTGTTCTTTCGGCTTAGGCTTCTTCCCCTCTTTACCATTTTACATTTTACTCGTATCGTATGCACTTGATATACATCTTTAACACCTTCAAACCACCAACCTTATTTCTCCCCTTGGTAAAAGAAATTAGCGTTTTTCTTTTTCTAATCTAAATAAATCAATTAATTAAGCACATACTGCATTACATCGTGTACCCAACCTATATATACCATATATGTATATATCTACCATTCAAATGTACCTGTACAGAGAGAGAGAGAGAGAGAGAAAGAGACCTGTACATGATCCACGTACCTAGCACGTACGCAAATGTACATCATACCTGCACACCCCCACAATGAAAGTGTGCGGAAGTTGCATTTACCATCAATGGTCTTTGTTGCTTCAATTAGAGAGGGTTCTCTGTTGCACAATGAGTAGTGTATGTTGTATCTAGTAAATAATAAATAGCTTTTAAAACGCACGAGACTCTGTAATATTCATCAGTGACATTGCAACTGCAAGGTACTGTACATATGGAACAGAGAGATTATCCAATGTTGTAAAACCGGTATAACGCGTGCCACTAAATGCAAAAAATCTTTGCATTGTGCATTCACCTACGCTTTTCATTCTAGTATCATTAAAATAGATCAACATCATCCCTGCGTACCATTACACCGTACACAGTACACAGTACACAGTACATTGCCTATAGTCTTTTATTATATTATGGTGAATATTTTGAATAGCTATTTTCTGCCAAAGTCACGCGTCTTATACTATACTTAATTTGTATAGCACTGTAGATCAAGGTACATTTTAACGAGTGTAAGTGCACCTAATAGCCTATACATATTATATTGTACCTCTTTCTCTCTCTCTCTCTTTCTATACCTTTACCTATACCATACCCCAAGTCAAAACTCGTTAATGTTGCGAACACGTCGTGTCGTGTCGTGTTATATCGTGTCATGTCGATGTTGGTCGGTCGGTCGGTCGCTAAAACATGAAAATTTTCTTAACCGTTGAGAAACGGAAATTTGTTCAAGATGTTCGTATCGTACAATATTAGAGCCTGTTTAACTGATTTTTTTTTTCTTCTTCGTCCTTTTTATTTCTAAGCTGATGTATTGATAATAACCCTATTGAAGATTTTTATAGAAACCCGTTCTTTAAGTTTGGAAAAACAACAGAGAGCTGGAATTCAGTAAACGAGTTTCGAGCTTATTAAACCCTAATTTTATTTTTTTTTTTTGTATCTGTTCGAAGAAAAAGCCTTACAAGTAGAAATTTTTAGCAGTTACAGTCGACATTGTAGAACTGGTTTATGACGTTTGGAGTTATTATCGCGTTTTTTTTTTTTTTTTTTTTTTTTTTTTTTTTTTTTTTTCATTTATTTCTTAGTAGAGGTACATACATGAGTGATGAAATGTACCTACTGTATGTACATATGTATGTATATTAAATATAACTGTGATTTTTTCATAATACGAGAGCTGAATTAATTTTCGCGACAAGATAAGTCTCGAAAATGTACTGCTGTAGATAAGTATGTATGTATGTAGTATGTACCTCGTATACGTGCTGTAATGATTTCAGCGTGTTTCATTTTTTATGCAGATTTGTTCGTACGTAACGATTTATTATACCAATAAAACGACAACTTTTTCTAAATGTAAAAGTATATAAACGAGAATATGGATATTTACTTGTGGGTTGCCAGAATGAAGCTGAAATGAAAATCTATCAAAATGTACCTATTTTTCAGCTGTAAATATAAATTTTATTGATTTTCTTTTCCTTAATGGTTGTAAACTTTGAATGCAAGAAACTGAACTTTTTGTCAAAATTGAGCATCCCTTCACCATTATCCTCATACTGCCTACATCCTACCTGATGGGTTATGTGAGGTGAATGGCAGCTTGATGAAATTCGAGTAGAAAAATACAACTTTGATGTTTTGGTGTCGTTAAAAAAAATATTAAAATAGTTTCTAACCATGCGAGGTACATTTACTTTCATCAACTTCCTCAAAGACTGAAATCATTTACTGAATTATACATATACATACCAAAATTACTGAAATGTGGCTAGGATGATGTTCAAATTTTGAGGAGAGGGTGCTGGTGGGCTAAAATTGGGAAATTTGCATAATTTTGAACAAATCGATAAACGAATTCAGCCCCTTGCATCAATTAATGGGAAAGATGTGAGCGGTTTTCATATTTTTAGGGTTTAAGAAAATTGTTCCCCGTAAAGCCCCCACACCCCCCTCCATGCTCACATCACGCTACCCGAGTACCATTTGAACTATAATATTGATAAAGTTGTTCCAAATTGTTGAAAATTGAGTAAAAGTTTGACTTTAACGAGGTGTAAAACGCAGAAAATTCATCAAAAATTACTAAAGATTCACTTACAACAATAGAAAAAAAAACATGAAAAGTTGGCAAAAATTTAAACAAAGTGAGTGAAATAATTGTTGAAAAATATGTGAAAATGAACCAAAATTATGAAAGAAATCGTTTAAAATCATTAAAATTTGAGTGAAAGAATGAAAAAAATGTGTAAAAAAATGTAGAAAATTAGTCAAAAATCATGAAAATGACCAAAAATGTGAAAAAAAAATTTTGGTAAGAACTAAAAATCAATAAAAAATGATTATTTTTGGATAATTTTCACCCATTTTCAACATTGTTTCAAGATTTTAGGTTTCTTTCTTCATTTTTACCCGTTTTTGGAAATTTAGCACCCAATTTTTGATAATTTTCAATAATTTTTCGTATTTTTGATCTATTTTTACCAATTTTTCAACATTTTTTCGTGATTATAGGTCAATTTTTCTCACTTTTTTAAACAATTTTGTTGATTTTTCATTCAATTTTTGAGATTTTTAATGATTTTTTTCGTATTTTTGGTAAATTTTAAACTATTTTTCATCATTTTCTCGTAATTTTCATTAAATTTTTCTTAATTTTCAACAATGTTTCGTGTTTTTGATCCTTTTTTACCAATTTTTCAACGATTTTTATCATATTTTTGGTCAATTTTCGCCTAATTTTCTTCTTTTTTCGCAATTTTTACCTATTTTTGTCAATTTTAAACGATTTTTGGTCAATTTCATTCTTTTTTTCAACTTTTTTTCATAATTCTAGTTCAATTGCCCTCAATTTAAACTGATTTTGTTAATTTTTTATTCATTTTTTGATGATTTTTTTCATATTTTTGGTCAATTTTAAACTGTTTTTATCATTTTCACGTAATTTTCATTCAAATTTTGATAATTTTCAATAATTTTTCGTATTTTTGATGCATTTTTACCAATTTTTCTACATTTTGTCTTAATTACAGATCAATTTTTGCCATTTTTTAACGAATTTGTCAATTTTTCATTTATTTTTTGACGATTTTCAACGATTTTTTTCATGATCTTTGATCAATTTTATGCATTTTTGTACACATTTTTATCACTTTTTAATGATTTTTAACGATTTTTGTCTTATTTTTGATCAATTTTCATCCATTTTTCAACATTTTTTCATGGTTTTAGTTTAATTTTTTTGAATTTTTTATTCATTTTTGACAATATTTGATGATTTTTAACGTTTTTTTTTCGCTTTTCTCATCATTTTCCCGTAATTTTCAGAATATTTTCATGATTTTTTTTCATATTTTTGGTCAATTTTCTCCCTACTTTTTTCGTAATTTTTCCGAATTTTCGATGTTTTTTAATCATGAGAATACTTTAAAAAATACTGAAAAATGACTGAAAATATTAAAAAAATCGTTAAAAATTATCAAAAATTGAGTAAAAATTTTATAAAACGCTTAAAATTTATCTAAAATTATGAAAAAATTTTGAAAAACGGTGAAAATTGTCCAAAAAAATGAAGAAAATCGTGAAAATTCACCTAAGGAGGATTAAAAATTTAACAAAAATGATTTTAAAAAATACAGAAAATTGATTAAAAGTCGCTGAAAAGGTGCTGAAAAATGAGTAAAAATTGACCTAAAATATGGTGAAAATCCTTAAAAATTATTAAAAATTCGGTTAAAAATTTGACAAAAATAGGTAAAAAAAGATTACAGCGGAAAATTTACTGAAAAAAAAACTAAAACTTGACATTTTGAAAAAAAAAAACCATTTTGAATAATAAATAAAACAGGTTTGCGAAACGGTAAGAAAAAAAAATTTAATTTTTCCCATGAGTAAATAAAACCAACAACTTGATGAAATTAACTTGGTTTTCGTTGACAACGGGAAAATTAGACCACTCATATATTCAATGTCGTTGTCGAAAATTCCAAAGGAGAGTGTGCGAATTTTCATCGAAAATTTTCCTGATCCTTGAACAGTTCCTATGATTTTTATTTTAAAATAGACCTAAACTCGAACTGAGTAATTTTTTATTTCTGGTTTGGAAGAAGAGTAAATTTAACAAGAGGCGTAAAAGTCTAAACCCTTAAAAATCTATCCTAAGTCTATGTTTCCTGTTTGACGTGAAATGTATCGAAAAATAGTAGGTTGTAGGTAGTTAAAATCACGGCAATGTAAATTTTACCTATTTTCAATGTAAACTTAATTTCCTTGAATTTTCAGTATCTTGTGAAAAGTTTATCTAAAACAACAAAAGCGTATACGAGAAGCCAACCGCTTCGTTTAATTCACTTATTTTAGTCATGTATTTTCGAAAGCCTACACCTACCTAGACCTATGTACTTCCTAGCGATAAATTCTTAGCCTATATGATTTTCATGACGTCAGTCAAAATTAAACAAAAAATTCTGGCCACCTATATGCTACGAAAGCAAACAAAACTTTAGATTTTAACCGCTCCTCGTTCGTATAATTCGTGATTTTGTTATCATTATAAACAATCAATAAGAATTTATTCTCGCACCGACAAATTTCTATACTCGAGCAAAATTTTCATTCGTCAACCAAATGGCCGAACGATGACAACGCTGTACGTTGGAAATTTACCATTTCACTGCGACGAAGAGTACTTGAAAAAGCTATTGAACGAGAATAAAATACATTGCGAAAAAGTAATCGTGAAAAGACACGGATATGGATTTGTCCATTTCAAAGATCAGTCGACAGCTGATAAAGCTATCGATGTACTAGGCGGTATGGTATGAACATTGAATTCGTTACATTAATTCCGTTAACCTTGCATAGACGTTTCTATTGTAAGTGTACTTTTCCATTTTAACATTTGTGTAGGTTTTTACTCTTCATTAATATCGTGTAGTTTTCAATATAAAATAAGTACCTAAGTACGTGGTGTTTGGTTCGTGGGTTTAAAATATTTTTCACATTTTGTTTTCAACGTTGTACTTTTACGTACCTACGTATAAAACTAAATCGTCGTGAATATAGTTTGAAAAAAATAAAATAAAAAATATGCGAATTCCAGGTAAGTTGATGTTTTTAGCGTTATCTGTGTAGTTTTGTGGCGTAAAATGTAGATAGATGTAATTAGCGTATTGTTGCCGGCTATAGTGTAATTTCATGCAACGAATGTTTCGCCATAGTTTATATCTGTATGTCTTTTAATGATGGATTATAACATGGAAATATTTATAGTAAACGGTTATGGATCCTTATTTGCATATTGTGGGTTGATAATTATCATTTCGAGTTTTATGATTTTATGAATTTTTTTGTTAATTGACGAAAAACGTTGTGTGGATGAATTCTGAATAACTTTGTTAGTGAATTGTACGCAGGTATAATCCCTGACGTTTGTCCATTGGTGATTGATAAACCGTATAGTTATTTGATTTAGCTCCAATTTGATGATGGAAAATTTAGTACGAAGTAATTTTTTAAAAAACAAAACGTTAATTTTTTGATACGATTACAAACGGAATGAAAAATCTTGTCTCAGCGTTAGTTGAAGAGCCAAGCGAAGTAAGAAGGGACATTTTCAAACTACCTAGTGGAAGTTGGTCCCTACCCCCTGTGGTATGAAAACTCGGTGGTAAATGTTTGCCTAATGTGTTTGAAATACGAGCTTAGCTAATAAATTTCTATGTTCCACAATTCTCAACCGAATTTTTTCAAAGTTACAGGGATGACGGGCAATATTAAGAGTCATGTCTAGAAATTTTTTTTTATTACTACGATCATCTTTATCGCGAAGCGATGCTCTTTCTCTAATCAGTATTAAGGGCAGGAAAGGTTCAATGGAACTAAAAAGTTGAACCCCCCCCCCTAAAAGGTACATCTATCTACATACCAAATTTCAACTTTCCAACTCAATTATGAGGGGAGATATGTGAGAAACAAACTAAAAAAATAAGAAAAAACGACCAGAAAGCCACATTTTTGGGTCTGTGAGGGGGTTCAACAGGAATGAAAAGTTGAGACCCCCGAAAGGCACATCAAGAGCCCCTACTAAATATACGTACAAAATTTCAATTTCCTAGTTCAATTTGGTGGTGAGATTAGGGTAGGAAGAGCTCTTGTTCAAGGTCAAAAGATGGGAAAACCCTCATATCTCCTCTCCTAATCGACCTAGGAAGTTCATTTTTGGATATGTTACACAACTTTGGATTATCTATCGATTGGCGTAAATAGAAACAATTTTTGGGTCTTTGACCCCTCAGCACCCCCTCCTACAAATTTGAGCATGCCTGAATTCTGATCCAAGGTCATCCCCACTCATATATATCTATTACGCTGCCAAACTGAGTCGGTTGACCGAATTGGGCGAATTTTGGTCTGTATCGAGCAAACTAAACGATTTTAGTATTCGAAAAAAAACTATCCAAAGAACTACATTTTAGGGGCTGTGAAGGGGGTGCAATAAGGCTTAAAAGTCAAAATCACCAAAAAGCATACGTACGGCCTCCTGTAAGATATACATATCAAATTTTAATTTCCTAGGTCAATTTGGTGGGGAGGAAGGGGAGGAACAGCCTTTCTTCAAGGTCAAACCCTCATATCTTCTTTTCCAACTAACCTATGAGGATCATTTTTAGATATGTTATATAACTTTGAATCCTACTTTGATTGGCGCAAATAGAAACAATTTTTGCGTTTTTGACCCCTCAGAACCCCCTACAACAAATTTGGGCATACTTGAATTCTGACCCAAGGTCATCCCCACTCATATACATATCTATTTCGCTGCCAAACTGAGCCGATTAACCGAATTGGGGCGATTTTGGTCTGTATCGAGCAGAGTAAATGATTTTAGTCTTCGGTGAAAAAAAAAGATAGTAAAAATAAATATCTGACATTGACAAAAATGGTCGTAATGATCTTCTAAGATCCCAAAAATGGATTTTGTTGATATTCCCGCCCCCCGCTCCCCTCATTAACCGTAGGACCATAAAGAACGTTACGGCCATTCAAAGCTATCCACTCCACATTTTTCATGTGTAAAACAAATTTTCCATTACTTTTAACTTACTACTCAACTTTAAACGGCTGTATTTCTTTTTTAGAGCGAGCGAGGGGACTGGGGCGCAATTTTTAGATGCTTGAGTTTTTTTTATATCTATTGCAGTCTTGGTAGAAATCATTTGGAGTAGTAATATGTTCAAAATTTGAGTGGAGAGTTGAAAAAAAAAGAAATTTACTTGAAAAAAGTTCATAAATGAAAGTATTTTTTTTTTATAAAAAGTTTAACACCAAAACTTCAAACGCGTTTTTCTCAAATAAATAATTTCGGCCACAAACACCCAAACCTTATATTCCATGGTACATGTTGAGGAACCAAAATATTCGAATGAAAATTACCATTTTAAGCTGGTAAAATCAATAAAAGTAACGTTTTTTCTTTTTCTAAAGGTTTTCCGTCGTAGAAAATTTTTTGAAAAAATATATTTTATGGATACGAGTCTACTACATAATGTATATTTTTTTCACTAATCCAGGGTATTTCAAGGTGAAAATATAATCGAAAAAATTCCCTGCAATACCTTTGATATAGCTCATCATCCCTGTAAATTTGAAAAAATTCGGCTGAGAATTGTAGAGTATAAAAATTTGATAAGCTGAACTCGTATTTCGAACACATTTAGAGCGATATCGGAGGATAGGAGTGCGGTGGGGGGAGGTAAAAATTTCTACCAACGAGTTTTCAGACCATAGGGATTAACTTTCACTAGATAATTTGAAAATCCCAGTCAAGGGTCGATTCTTCCCTTCTCACCCGGCTATGCTCTTTGGCAATAGGTCTTCTGTAGAAGTAAACGTTTCATAGATTAACAATAAGGGTGCTTTTTTTCAACTTCGAATTAATACGCGAACCACAAATATGTATACGATAAAATAATAACTGTTGTGTGATGCTTTTTTTTTTTTTAATACTACAAATTCGTTACCGTTTATTTAGCATTATTTACGATACAAATAAATCCAATAAAATTACTTCTACATTTACTCTGAATAAAGTTTTCAAATTATGCATGCATACTTTGAAACCGGAACTGTTATCACGTTTTGCATGTTGCATTCGTTTTGCTAGTGAAGCTAATGCGTTAAATGTATCGAAAATTTTAATCTACTACAAGTTTTAATTCGTATTATAATTTTTATATCAACTAGATGAAAAATCATACCGCCATGAAGTATTGTTCGTGTTATATAAATATATATGTTTAATATGGAAAACTTGTACTAAGTTAGCAGTCACCATAGATCTGCATCGAGCTAAATTAGACACCTATATCATCAAATATGTAAACTATGCATTCTAAACATATATGTAGGTATAAGAAAGGTTTCACTTACCAAAACCCAATGTTCCGTTATGTCAGTCGAAATATAACTGTACTCGATGCTGAAAAGGTATAAGTATATACGCAGGATGTTTCGCGATCGGTTTTACCTCGTTGACAGTGATTTATACATTGTCGAAAAGATCTTATAGCAAGGACAGCTGCATCGAAACTCTTTTTCTAAATCTAACAAAGAATTACCCCTACTTTTTCCATCGGCAGAAAATCTCAAGTTGCTGGAGGTTTTTATTAGGGTTAAACTGGTGAAATTTTCTCTTCGACAATTTACTCGAAAATGGTGGTAGATGAATTTTCATCTTCTATCGTAAACGATAGTGTGGCTATAAAATTCACCATTTTGGCACATGTTGGCGAAATTTTAGACCAAATGTTGTCAATGTGACGGTTATTTTTATTCGTACGTATGGCTGGAACGGTTAATTAGGATTACGTACCCGAGTGGTTGCATTATACTCGTATACTGCGCTGGCAATTTTATGTTTAGCTTGGTCTCGTTGCTATAATATACACATTACACACTGTACTCGCGTTTTTTTTTTTTTTTATTATATCGTATTTCAATTTCAAGGCCTGCGTGTATTATTTGTTGTACGAAGCGAATAATAATTTGTGGATATTATGTATTTTTTCAGGTGCTAATGTATACGGATCGCCGCAACTGGTCATCGAACCGGCCATATCATTTAATGGATCATTTTTCAGAAAACGGTAAGATTATGTATTTGGAATAGCATTAATAAATTAGGTTTCGCTGTTTGTGTTTGATAATTTTTAGCCTAATTTTCCTTCGTTGTGTTGTCGAAGAAAATCAGGCTATTACGATTTATCGACTTACGGTTGATATGGGGGAGAAGAGATTGTCAATGAAGCTCATTTTCAGCTCATAATGGATCCAGTGAGATCATTTTCGTATTTTTATTCTTCCCCAAAAAATTATAATCATTTATTAAGCTGGATACCTGCTCAAATTTCATCAGTAGGCTTAGATAGTCGGCAGAAAGATTAGATACATATGAGGAGAAGATGACCTTGAGTCGAAATTAAGACAAGTCCAAAGGTTGCAGAAAGCAAATGAAGGCGACTTGTCCTTCCAGTCTCAGAATCTAAATTTTTAAAAATACTATTCAGGTACTAGTGAAAGGTGATTTTCAGGCGTATCAACAATTTTTTATCTCGTCATGGGGGTTTGGGGTAGTAAAAATTGTACTTTAGGGGTGGTTTTTACATTAATATTTCTTTTCCTTCGCGAATTTTCGACCAATTTTTTTCAAACTTTGTAGAAAAACGAAGGTACCCTGGAGAAATGCTGTGGAATTTTTTCAGATTTTTTGGAACCCAAGTATGACTGGAATGGGCATTGAAAAGTTTTATTTTGGCCAATTTTTTGAATTTTCTACAGTGACTGACCTACTTTTTGGAGAAGGTTGCAACTTTCTGTACATCGGCCCCGTACCCATTTTAAGAAAAGAGATTGGTCTTACATTTTTCTCATCTTACACGTTAGTCAAAAGTTCCAGGTAAAGGAAACATTCCCAAAAGTGAATTGACCTGATTTTTTAAAATTATTCGTGTCAATGGAAATTTTTCAAGAATAGTTTCTTCCCACACGCTGTATCTGCCCCCCCTTCCTCGACTTCTTAAGAGAAAACGTCTCGATACGCTATAACAATCAGGGAAAATTAAAATTTGCACCCTCTCACCTCCCCCCTTCACCAAATGGAACCAAATTATATAGGCATTTTAGAGATATTTTAAAACTTTGAAGTACACTTGTTTCCGTGAACTTTGATCTGTTTTGGGCTATTTTTAAGCTAAAATGATTGTGTTATTATAAGAGTGGGAGTTGATCCACTGTAAAAAACTTGCAGATGGTGTGAAGGTGGAAAGTTTATAATAAATTAATTATTTTGCCCATAATACCACACCAGGGAATACTCAGCCAGAAAACTTCATCTAGGTTGATCACTAATTTGATGTTTAACGAACGAAGATAAATTGGTTTTGAGAGCTGTAGAAGGGGCCTCCGCTTGAAAATATTTTCAAAAAGTCTGAGGGGGGGGGGTGTAAAATACTCTTAATAATTCGAGAAAATTTTTTCCAATTTCTCGCTCAGAAAGAAGGTCGTATAAGCCTCCATAAAGTTTTTAAAGGTCATTTCAAGGTCATATTTAGGGTCCAAAAAATCCGAAAAAATTCCACAACACTTCTCCTAGGTACCTTCACCTTCACACCAAGTTTGAAAAAAATCGGTCGAAAATTCGCGAAGAAAAAAAATTATTGTGAACACCACACTCGAAGTACATTTTTCATTGCTCTTCCCCTCCCTCCCCCACCCCATTGACGAGATCAAAAATCAAAATTTTAATTATGAGATCCCAGGGTAAATCAATCCCCCTCTCCCCGTACCTTGCCACAGCCTTTCGAAGAGGAGATACTGAGAGGCAAAAATCATAAAAATGATTTGTGTTTAAATCAATCGATAGAGAATTAAAAGTTGAATAACATATGCAAGAATCAGCTCCTAGGGGATTTTCCCCTCTTTTTGACCTTGAAAAAAGTCAATTTCTCTCATAATGCCTTCCGCATTTGAGCTGGGAAGCTGGAATTTAATATTTAAATTCAACTAGTGAACTAGATGTGTCTACCTTTCAGTTTCATTGCAGCGTCTCTTGGCTTCGAAAAAGTAGTTTTTACAATTGAAGTTTATTGAGTTTTAACCACGTGTATTTTTTGCTTAGGTTCGGTATTTGCTATTTTTTAATTTGTCTCTCTATCTCCCCTCCAGATCAACATAGACTGCGCTGCAATTTGCCATTTAGGTTTCGTAAATGTGCTAGATGAGTCTTTTGGATGTTTCGAGTTTTTACTCTCACTCTGCCCCCTGCATAGCCCCTCAAAAATGTTTTTAGATCAGGTTAGCTTCGATATTCGTAATTTTTTCATTTTGTTGCTCGCAATCTCTTCTGCAAATTAAACTAGAAAGTTAAACTTTGGTTTACATAGATATTCATCAGACCTGTTAGATTTTCTTTTTAGTGGTTTCAACTATTCACTTCGATATCAACCCTCTTCTCCCCCTCCCCTCAATTAATTTAACATTTCTCTTGATCTTGATATTTTATGAAAATCAGGCTGAAAAATCACCGCAAAGCGACGCTATTTCTTGAATAAAATCCGCGAATAACGCTACATAGACAATCGAATGATAAAATAGTATAAGTATCTATATGCTCGGTATTCTCAAATTCTCACATTAATGCACTTTTCATCGCAGATCGTGAGAATGAATACCTCTTTATTATGTTATTTTCTCCCTATCGGAACAGGAAGATGAAACACGATGTAAATGAAAATTATCGTATTATTTTGCATAATTATCGTTTTTTTTTTTTTTAATGTGAGAGAGGTTTTCAACGAATGGGCAGAATTTTCTTATTTAAAAGAAGCCATGAAGCTCGAGTTGAATGTTACAATATTTATATTTTATGTGTATGTATTTTGTTCATGACCAAAGTATTAACGCAGTTCAAACGGATACCAATTGCAATTAAAATATGAAATGTATATATATACGTGTACGAGCAAGACAATGTTGAAATTTGATGCTGTATCATCTCCATGCATTTAGTGCCATTCAAGGACGAACTTCTTGGTTTACGTGTAACACGCGTGTTATTTCACTTTTATAGTAAAGTTTTGATTTACTTATATACTTGACGACCTAACAAAGCATTTCCAGTTGGATCTAGTTTATAGAATGTAGACCTTTAGAATTGGTCACGTTTTTTTTTTTTGTACCATTTTATCGTCGTGGGTGAATAATAAGCGGAAAATTTCGGTACTATTTTTAACTATGTTTTCTATATTTTATGTTCTATGTACCGAATAGGTACCTATGTATATATTTTTCTTACCTGGCTGAGTTTTCTTGGGCCTATAAATAGGTACAAATGGCGTGATTGAATAGTTTTATAAGATAATGTTGTGTCCATTTTATATTTTTTGGTTGATGAAGTAAACTGAAAACTGAAATGTAATTGGAATTAAATATTGGTTGTAGTTTGCATTTGATCGACATTTATCTGCGTATTATGTTTGTTTGTGAATTTTATAATAAGTAATTTTTAGGTATCTACACTTGCAAAACACGTATTGAAATTAAAAAAAATTTTATCCGTCAAATTTTTGAAAAAAATATGCAGAAAATAGAAAGATGTATAAATATATTCAATTATGATGTTTTGGTGAATAAATTTATTCTTTTGGGGGAATGTGAATCGTGTTCTTTGATAGCTAAATTTTTGGATACGTGGCGTATTTTAAGTCGAAATCAATTCATGAGAAATGTTACCCCCTCCCCCCGTCAAGGTTCTTAAGCAAGTTGCTATAGGCTCCTAAAGTGAGGTTATTTTTAGGAAAAAATTGATTTTTCATGTGTACTGGTCAAAAAAAATTGCTAGATCGTTCTTCAAAGAAATTGATGTTTTTCGAAATACTAAATCACGCTGAATAGTTTATTTTTGGACTACAAGTTCGGTAGATTCCCCAAAAATTCGTTGAAAGTTCGAAAATCGATGATCTGATTGTTGAAAATCATGTGTTTAGAATTTATTCAATAACGGTCTGCTGTAGAAAAAAATTGCATGTAGGTTAAACAAAATTGCAGAAAATGAAATTTCCAATCGATAATGTATCCTCAAAATTTGTTCTTGGGTCGGCGGGTCGAAATTTAATTGAGATTTTCATATTTTCAAATTTTGATAATCGTTTTGATGGCTGTTTTAATCTAGTTTTTTTTCAACTTGAAATTACGAAGAATATTTGTATTATGCTCGTATGACAAATGGTGGATATCAGAATAAAATTTTAGTACACGTTACCGATCGAAAATTTTATTAGCTTTAATTTTGCTTCCATGAAAATTTTTTCTAAATCATATGGTTCTCGAGTAAATTTGGAAAATGTGATTTTTGGCATCTAGAAAATCGTAGGTCTACGAAAAGGTGGAAACTCTAGCGAATTTCTAGCCCAAAAATTAACTATCCAACGCAGTTAATGATTTCAAAGTGCATCAATTCCTAGTTGAACGGAAGGGGGTGATCCAAAATTTTTTTTGACTTATTTCAACGGAAAACAGAATTTTTTATGAATATTTAGCAAGATTCAGCATCTCAAATTACATTTTTTTTAGATAAGAAGAAATTGAAAATTTTTATTTAGTCTTGTGTTAACGAAAAACTACGTTTTTTTCAAAAATAAGACTCACTTGGAAGCCAATCGAAGAACTTCAATTTTTCAATTCAACTTACTCGGGATACATAGCTTGCTGACACACTTCATCCTTTTTTTTCAGCTGGTGCGAACCAAAAAATTTCATTGGCATGTTGGAGCCATTTATTAAGATACAGAAGGTGAAATTCTTCGCTAACAATGCTTTTTTCTTAATCAGTAGCAAGGGGGAGAAGGTTCAATGGGGGTAAAAATTTAAGACCACCCAAAAGACACATTTAGATCTCCTACTAAATATATTTACCAAATTTTAATTTCTTAGCCCAATTTCAAGCAAAGTTATGCGAGGAATGAACTCAAAAAATAAAAATCGACCAAAAAACCACATTTTTTGGGCTATGATGAAGCTGAAAAGTCGAAACTCCAAAATGCACTTCTAAGGCCTCTACTAAATATACACACCAAATTTCAACTTCTTAGATCAATGCGGAGAGGAGATAGGGGAGGAACAACTCTTTTTAAGGTCAAAAAGGGGGCAAAACTCTCATATCTCCCCTTTCAATTGACTTAAAGAGATTTGATTTTTGGATATGTTGTACAACATTGAATTACCTGTCGATTGGCTCAAAGAGGTAAAATATTTGCAATTTCAGCTCCTCATAACCTCCCCCCCCCCTAAATTTGTGCACCACTGAATTTTGATCCGAGGTCAACCTCACTCCAGAATATTAAATTTACCGCCAATCGAAGCCTATTTCCCGACTTTGACCGATTTTGGTTGGTATTAAGCTCAGTAAATTATTTTTTAGTTTCGTAAAAAAAATATTAAATAACTGACATGGCCAAAAGTGGTCGTAATGGTCTTCTGGGACCCGTAAACGGATTTTATTGGTAAAGCCTATGAAAAAACATTGCAATTAATTGATGAATTATTCACGTTAAAAAGTTGAAATCCTCAAGGAGCATATGGAGATCGGATCTACTGTACCTATTCATAATTTCAACTACGAGCTTAATTTTTGTTGATTTGATAAGAAACCCGAAATCTTTTGAGATTGAAAATAATATGAAGAAAAATCTCATTTCTCTTTTTCTAATTGCTTTATGAACTGGAATTTTTGATATTCTACTCTTGATGCTTGAATCGTTAGACTGAAATTGGCTATTAGAAATCATCAGTCTACCGCGGACGAAGAACGAAGCATCAATAAAATCCCTTTTGGGATCTTAGAAAACCATTAAGACCATTTTTGACCATATCGGATATTCATTTTTTTTTTCATTTTTATTTATTTATTTTTTATGTTCTTAAACCAATAATCATTTCCTCTACTAAATACTGACCAAAATCGGTCAAATTTAGGTAGTAAGCTTAGATTGACAGAGAATTTGAGTCAATATTAGAGGGAATGACTAGATTAAAATTTAGTTACGCCTAAATTTGGAGGGGAGGAAGGTAAACTTTCAAAAATTGTTCATTTTCATACCAATCGATAGAGAGTCGAAATTTGTGTGGCATATGAAAAAATAAGCCTGCTACGTCGGTTAGAAGGAGAGATTATGGGGGTTTTCCTGCAGAGATCCTGGATATGATTTTTGGGCTTTTCACTTATTCGCTCCAATATCTCCCCCCCTCCCATCCTTTACAGTAATTGAGGAAAAGCATATTAAAGCGTTCCTTTCTCACCTACAAAATTTTACGAAGATCGATGTTTTTTTTTGATATTTTTACTTACCTTCAGGTCTTCTTGCACATTCGAAACATATGAAAACGACTCCAAAATTGCCATTCTGTGAATAGGCTGGGAGGTGGTGGTTGAGGTGAGGAGGAGGGTATTATGAGTGGAATAAGGATCCGAAAAAATTTTTCACTGTTTACCGCCTATCTGAACACAAATTATTGGAACTTGAGAAATTTGTCCTCTGATGAAAAAATTTTTCAATTATTTACTCATTTTAACATCTTATTTCGAGTTTTTACAAATTTTTACCATGGCCTACTCGAGCTAAAATTTTGAAAAAAATATATGTTACGAAGGGGTTTAATATACATGTAAAAAACATAATTCTACGAAGCCATTATCCATATTAAAAAAATTAATAAAACTTTCAAAAGGGCATTTGAGGCGGCAATTATGGTGGTAGGGGGGGGGAGCGTTGATTTTTCCAGAGATGTCCCTCATTCAGGTGTACAACATATCAAAAAATTACTCAAATCGATCAATTAGCATCTTCAAAAAAAAAAATTTGTACGTAATTTTCACTTAGAGTCACTCCCCTTGAAAACCAGTGGGGTTTGGGGGCTAAAACTTTGGTAAGGGATGTTTCTCGGTAGTACCTACCTACCGTCTAATTACCAGCCCGAAATTACCGGGGGGGGCGGGGGATTTAACATTGTTACCCATCCATAGTCTTTTGTCCTTTAGCTTTGCTCGAGCACACTTATACCTCCTATTTTCTTTATTTTTGAAAGTCGAGACCCGGAAAAACAGCTCTTTAAATACTACACATTAAAAAAAATTCATGTACCTCCCCCTCCCCATCATTCAGAAAAATGTTGACCCTTCCATAAGACATTTCTAGCTACGCTCGCTCCCACTTCATCAAACCGAAGTTATTGATTAAACATTAATCGGTAAATTCTTATTTATGTGTGATAAGGAGGAGCGGGGAGAGTGGATACACGTGATAAGGGAAATCAAGCTAGTAATTTGAATTGGAAAAATGAGAATAAAGTATTAAATGTATTAATGTAGGCATAAGTAATTACTAAGATGCGATTACGTCATTATCATTTATTTCGTAAAAAATTGATAAAAATTTATAACCATTAATCCTTGAAAATATTGATTGAATAACTTTCTGTGAATTTTTTACACTCCCTGGGGTCGGATTTTTTCCCAATAAATTTACAATATGGATTACCAAATACCTAGATACGTATTTCAATTTCTCATTATTTTTTCTCCTCGTATAAACAACTCGTTCATTGATAAGACTATCGTGTATGTCGTTAAAATTCCATAAGAACCTTGATCAATAACCTTTATTGCGATCTTATCTCACGTCAATTCCTCTTCATTTCTATAAACTATGCGTATCGTATATTTAAGTACTGTACGCATACTCCTCTCACATATCGTAATAAAAACTGTATAAAATTTAATATTTGAAAAAAAAAAACACTTATACGTACGAATATCGAAAGTGGGGGGGGGGGGAGGTAAAAAAAAACACGTAACAAACACGTAAGTGTATACCCGCGTATTAAACCAATTTAACAGTGAAAAATGATAAAATGAAAGAAAAAACCTGACCATCTTCGAAATAATTACGCTGGCGGCTAAAAATACTTACTTTTGAGTAAATGCGGAGCGCAAAGACGCGTATAGTAGAGTGAAAGGGATAAGAAGAAGTGGAACAGGGGAACGGAGAGAGAGAGAGAGAGAGAAAGAGAGGATTTTATAGATTGTTTTTTCTGTAAGGTTTTCGCTATACATGTAAGAAAAATTAATTGCCGGAACCGGTTATGGAGAGAATATTTCGAGATAAATCTAATATAATTTTACCGAGCCAGTTTGAAAACTCAACCACGTAAATCAGTTGGCCGTGTGTAGCGAAATTGAGAGGTTGGTATGTTGGTGCGTGTAAAGGTTCGTCGTCTTGGTTCAAGGTTAAATTGCACGACACTTGTTGGACAAATTTTAATCGTCGAAAGAAAATGATGACTATAAAAGTATACACATACACACACATACATTTATAGGGATATTTTTAAAAGTATGTACTTTGTATGTGGAAGCCATATACGTATAAGTACGTGGTGCTGGGACTGCTGCATGTTTAGTTGACGGATGGCAAATTTATATTACCTTTATATAGATTTTGTAGTAGTATGTAAAAGTTGCTGTTGTAGATGTAAATTTCCAACTGTTTCGTTAATCGTCGACTATCTCTAACAATGAGGAACGCTCGGGTGTTCAGCAGCTTGAAAACAGGCGGACTATCGGAGGGTTCTGTAATAGGACTCGCCTTCGACCTTTTACGGTGTACCTTAGCGTACTACGTATTGGAGGGTTTTTTTTTTTCTTTTCTTTCCTACTACACTGGTAGCAATTGCATCGTCTGTGTATGCGAATATTGGTCGTACATTTAAACTTAAACTTTAGTACTTACCGTATGGTTAATGATGGCTGAAAATCTGTTCGCTTATCATGGCAATGGCTCGTTGAATTAATATTTGTTTAAATCTTGACTAGAAAATGTATAAGATATATCATACAACCTCAGAAGACTATGGTAAAAACTATGTACATACATTTGTATGTATAACGATCAAGTTCTATATTTTATTTACGTACGAAAGTACATACATGAAATGAAACCATATCTATAATGACCTTTCATCCCCGTGTATACTTGTAAATGATTAATTTACTACTCGTTTATATATATACGAATGTACTATGTACATCGTTGACCGATAGGAAATTTCCTACACTAAGCTAAATACCAACACACCAACACACACTTTAGACTTGTACTGCTCGTAGTAATACTTTTGACTTGTTTTCTATTCCTGGCTGTGTGTTCTAGGTCGCCAAAGGAATGCTATCTGGAACCCATTCCAGGCATATAATACCGTGAATTAATTCGTAAATATGCAAAAAATTACGAGTATTTCACAAGCTAACAAAATACCATTGGTATATATATATATGTATATATACTTATAGACTTACCATGTACTAGATGAATGACCTGCGATGTTCTTCAAAATAAACGTCCTCCTCGCTTGTATTTGATAATAAAATAAAAAGCAAGAGTATCTTTATATAAATATGCTAAAATGAGACACGTACGTACATATTTTGTTGATTCGAATTAGCTTCGTTACGTAGCTATACGAATAATAAATATTTGCAGCTTATTAAGTTAGCTCATTTTTGTGGAAAAAAAATCATTATAAGAGGTACTGTATGCAATGTTCCCGAATTTCTGTGCCCCGTACCGGGCGCCATAATTATTACAAATTGCAAAAAATAATAGATTCGATTAATATTTTGGTCGTTTATCATTTTCATATTTGACATTGGCATCGATCTTTCCTTTTCTTCTAAGTTTTTCCAATTAACTCGAGTACCTTGTTTCGTTTACTTTCTTCGAGTTTTGATTTTCTATGTCATATTGGTAATAAAAATCTGATTATTACGGTTTTTAGATTTAAGGCAGATGAGGAGGAAGCGAGTATCAACAAAATTGATTATGAAGTGCAACGAAACCATTGAGATGATTTTCTAACCATATCGGATGATTATTGTTTTTAACCTGATTTTCTATGCTATATTATCGATGAAAATCCGGATCTTACAATCTATCGACCTACGGCATTGGGGGGGGGGGAGAAGGGCTGGTCATTAAAGTTCGTATTTGGGCCCTAGAAGAACATTGCGACCGTTTTTGGCGGTTTCAGATATTCATTTTTATTTTTTTAACCCGAAACTAAAAATCATTTGCTCAGTTTGGTACCGACCAAAATCGGTCTAATTTGGGCAGTAGGCTTGGAATGGTAGCGGATTTGATATTTGTTAGCGAGGATGACCTTGGATCAAAATTTAGTCATGCTCACATTTGAGGAAGGGATGCTGAGAGGAAAAAATTGCAAAAATTGATTTTTTTTATACTAATTGATAGAGAATAAGAAGATGTGTAACGTATCCAAAAATCAGATAAATTTTCCAAATCAATTAGGAGGGAAGATATGGGGGTTTCCTTCTTTTTGACCTTGAAAAAAGGCTGTTCCTCCCCTATTGCCCCCACCAAATTGAGCTAGGAATTTGAAATTAGGTGATGTACATTTCACGGGGGGGGGGGGGGGGGGGGGGGGTTCTAGATGTGCCTTTTGGGAATTTCAACTTTTCAGCACCATTGCACCTCCTCAAAGCTCTGAATATGTATTGATAGCTAATTCAACGTTGTGTAACATATCCAAAATTCAGCCTTCTACGTCAATTAAGAGGAGCGATATGGGCATATTCCCCTCTTTTTGACCTTGAAAAAACGCTGTTCTACGAAGCCGAACACTCTGAAAAGACATAAGTTTCGCTTGTTTTGAATCTTGAAACTAATTGAGTTTCGTCATTCAAGTGCCAAGCTATAAGCTTCATTTTTCTCAGCCTTTTTTTGGCTCTTTTTTTGACAATCTGTGAATCTGAATAAATCTCAATTCCGCTCATGTTTGGTTTTAGTTTCAGTTTTTTGAATTAAATTGATCAAACTTTACAATATTTTTAAACAAATATATGGAAACAAAAAGGCGAAGATCAAAAGCTTGATGCCAAAAAGCTAACAGTTAAGCTTAACTTTTTTGGTTTTCAGTCCCTGATCTCACCTCCAAATTGAGCTAGGCGATTGAAATTTGATATGTAAATTTAGTAGGAGTCTCACAGGCGAAGCTTCTTAACTGTCTGGCTCTGATTTGAATACAACTTGGCTAGATGGAAAGAGCATATCCAAAAATTTGTGGAACTAAATTTTTAACAGCTAAATTTTCTTTTTGGAATTTTGGTGAAGTTTTGTACACTTGCATCAACTATAATAGCTGATAAATACAGCAAAAATTCAATATTTTAAAAAGTATGATCTATTGAAATTACAAGGGGAAAAGTTGGGTTGCTACCTAATATTGACTTCGTGAATCAATCTCTCCCATCTTCCAAAAATTCTGTATGCCCCAGAAATTTTTTTCTTTGCGATTTAAAAAAATTAAAAATTGACCAACTTGAGTCATTTATTTATTCAACTAACACTTGTTTGCTACTCAATCTGAACTTTCCTGCTCATATATGGAAATGTTTTGGAGTTCTGGAGTCTGTAGCAAAAATATTATTTCTCCAGGATTTTTGAAATGCTCCAGTATAGTCAGATATGAATTTCAGATGCTGAAAATTATTTATCCTCGCCTGGTAAGACCTATTGCAATAGACTGAAACAGTTTTCTTAGTATTTTTAGCCGGATGGTTCAAAGGTTTTGTGTGAGTGGATTTTAAATCGAAAAAATAGAAAATAAATTAAAAAATTAACAATTTGAAAAAGCGTGGACATTTTTTTAATGAAAATTAGTACGTTAATTTTTTTATTCCACGAATGAAATATTTCGCTTTATTTTACCGACTACGTAAAAGTAACCCTCATGTAACTTATAACGAATTGGCTGATTGATTGATTTGATTTTTTTCTCTTTTGTTTTCATTGGAAACTTTTTCCCTTAGACAGTAATAAGCCGACACATGTGTAAGAGTGAGTTTTCAAGTACTCTGACTTACCCCTTTATATTTTTGAAGTATCATATTTTTCTAGTATATCTCAAGAGTACCAATTTATCCCTCGAGTGTACTACAACATTTTAGTAAAAAATTTCCATCATTATTTCATTCGTGTTGTGTTTTATTTTTTCGAATTGGTTCATTTTCGATTTTTGTCAACTGTGGAATTTTTACGATACCTCTCAAGTCTCTATGCATGTATGTTAACTGATGCCATACAGCTACATGCTAATCTAGATTGTAGATTCCAGTCAAATATGCAGTCATTCGAATTAGTCGATTTCAAGTTGGTCCACTAAAGGAAGCTGTTGAACTTCGTTATATGGTGAATGCTCGTTTAAGAGGAAAAGAAAACACAGCAGTATCGATAAGATGGCTAACTAACTGTACGATGTGACTAACACCTGAAGTAGACATATTGGCGTTGCATATGTGAGTACTTATATACTTGTATATAAACGTGTAACAGGTGCTTTAGCTGGTTATCATGTTTGGCGAAGAAACCGCATTTTTATTCCGTTCTGCGAAAATATATATCTATACTGTACCTAAAGTTGGTCGTATAAATTATATAATTCGGAACGGAAATGACGATGCGATGGTGAGAAAATGATCGTTGATGTATTGTATAAGTGTTGTTAGTATATTAGTGAGAGATGTTTGTTTATTATCGACTACTGGTTGAAGAAAAAGTTGAAATTTTAGTGCTCATGATGAAAATATGATCTTGTACCGATTGAACATGTTAAACAAAATTTCCATATTATTCCTAATATGGGAAATTTACCGTTCGTTTAAACATAACAGGGTGTTTAACCATCATGTGAAGTCATGCAGGTACTGCAAAGTCAGCCATTTTGACTAAAATTGACTCAAAAATCACGCAATTTTCAAAAATTGAAAAAAAATCCCATAAAATCATATTTTGTTTTTTTTTTTTTTTTTAAATTACGTTTGTTTGAAGTTAATTGTCAAAATTTAAATTTAAGAGTTACTTGAAATTTTTTCTTAAAAAAATTATATTTTCGAAATTTTTGGCAATAAGTTATTGGGGGGGGGGGTCTGAATATGCCTAAAAAGTCAAGCTAAAAGGTCATGCAAAGTCAGGCATTTTGGTCAACAAATTTTTTTAAACACCCTGTATAACAATTTTTTCTCGTATCATTTTTAATGTTATTACAAGTTACACATAAATCTAAATAATTAAAAAAGTCGAATTAAACAATGCTAATTGAGGAACGAAATGATAAATTCATTCATATAATTGATAAAGCTTCAAAACTGTGCAATTTCAATCAATGAAATGTAAATTTTTTATCTTTTCGAGCAAAAACACTTTCACTTGAAATGATTCGTGAATTTTTGCGAACATTTTATTTTAATGGTGCGGTAAAAGAAACTAGCCGACTTTAACTTTGCCGACTGGCAAAACCCTTGAGCGGGTTGGTACTCAGGTTGGCTGAATTTTGACTTTTTTCAATACTTGCAAAAGATGGAATCACAATAGTTGCGAAATGACCTCAATATGATGTAGTAAAAACTTTAGTTTTCCAACTTAATTTTTAGCCTGATTTTCTGTCATATTGCCAATGAATATCAGGCTATTACGGTGGGGGAGAGGGAGGAAGAATATCAATAAAATCCGTTGTGGGGTCCTAGAAGACCATTGCGACCATTTTTGGCCATGTCAGATACTTATTTTTTTTATTTCTTTCACCCCCTCCCCCCAAACTGAAAATCATTGCTCAATTCGACACTGATCTAAACCGATCAAATTTGTTGAATAGGCTCAGATTGGCGATAGATTTGATATTCACGAGTGGAGATAACCTTTGGTTAAAATTCAGTTACACCCAAATTTGGGGGAAGGGGTGCTGAAGGGCAAAAGTGCAAAAATGTTCTTTTTTGAGCCAATCGATAGACAATCCAAAGTTATGTAATATTTACAAAAATCAGTCTCCCTGGTAAATTGGTAGGGGAATTATGAAGGTTTTCTTCCTGTTTACCCTTGAAAAAGTGTTGTTCCTCTCCTATCAGCCCTCCAAATTGAGCTGGGAAGTTGAAATTTGGTATGTAGACTTGGTAGGCATCATAGATTCGTTTGGAGGTTTCTACTTTTCAGAACAATTGTTTCCCCTTTCATGGCCAAAATGTAGTTTTTTAAACTGGCCTAATTTTCAAAAATTTTCAAATAATCAAAAAAAAATTTTTTTTGAAAATTTTTTTCAACACGGTTCCATTTTTTTAGATTTCTTTTAAAAATGTCATTTTTTACGTTTTTTTATGATATTCTGAAAACCTATGAAGGAAATTTTTTTTTGAGAAACGTCCTGCTAAAAAGGGGGTTTAGAAGATCAAATGCGTAATTTTAAATTTACTTCTCATAGCCTATTTTTCAGCGATGTTTAAAGATTGTTTTTTTCGTGTTTTTAAGAATAATTTTGCTATATTAAAAAAATATTTTTTAGTAAATTCATAGTAAAACGGGCCGATCACACTTGTTTTTGTTCATTTAGGTCAGTTTTCCTCACTTGTACACTTTTCAGAGCTCTCATATCTCCCCTCCTAATTGATTTAGGTGATTGATTTTGGATATGCCATACAAGATTTGATTACCTATCAATTAATTTAATAGGGGGCAAGTTTTGTGTTTTTGACTCCTCAGCACCCCCTCCTCCAAAATGGGGGAAAACTGAATTTTGACCCAAATTTATCTTCACTCATATATATCTAATCCGCCGCCAAACTGAGCCAATTGACCGAATTGGAGCAATTTCGGTCTGTATCGAGCAAAGTAAACGATTTTAGTGTTCGAAAAAAAAACTGGCCAAAAAATTACATTTTAGGAGCTGTGAGGGGTGCAATGAGACTGAAAAGTCAAAATAACCAAAAAGCACATGTACGTCCTCCTGTAAGATATACATATCAAATTTCAATTTTCTAGGTCAATTTGGTGGAGAGGTAGGGGAGGAAGAGCCTTTCTTCAAGGTCAAACCTTCATATCTTCCTTCCTAACTAACCTAGGAGGATCATTTTTAGATATGTTATATAACTTTGGATCCTCTGTTGATTGGCTCGAATAGAAACAATTTTTGCGTTTTTGACCCCTCAGCACCTCTTCCAACAAATTTGGGCATACTTGAATTCTGACCCAAGGTCATCCCCACTCATATATATCTGTTCCGCTGCCAAACTGAGCTGATTGACCGAATTGGAGCAATTTTGGTCTGTATCGAGCAGAGTAAATGATTTTAACGTTCGGGAAAAAAAATAAAAAAATAACAATAAATATCTGATATAGCTAAAAATTGACTTAATGGTCTTCTAGGGCCCCAAAATGGATTTTGTTAATATTCCCCCCTCATCCACCGTTGGTCGATAGACTGTAATAGCCTGGTTTTCATTGACCATATGACATATAAAATCAGGCTAATAAAACTCTCAAAACATTACTTATCCTGGTGCAATAGGACTAAAAAGTCCAAACTCCCAAAATGTACATTTGAGACCTTCACGAAGTCTACATACTAAATTCCAACCTCCTAGCTCAATTTGAATGGCTGATGTGCCAACAACGGTCTTTTTAAAGGTGAAAAAGGAGAAAAACTTTTATATCTCCCCCTCCTCCTAATGGACGTAAGAGGGTGATTTTTGGACATGTTAAAGGGTTAAACCCCTTTCTATCCCCCCTCCTAATTAACCTAGGAAAATGATTTTTGGATATGTTGTACAATTTTTCTTTTTCTATCGATTGGTTCAAAAATGAGCAGCCCTTCTGCGTACCTTCTTCCCCGAATTTGGGCCCTACTGAACTTTGACTCAAGATCATTGCAACTTTTCATTCTGTATCGATTAGCTCAAAAAACAAACAGGTTTTGCGATTTTTGCTCCTCGACATCTGCTCTCCCAAATTTGAACATGACTGGATTTTAAGCCAAAGTCATCCCCACCTATGCATGTATAATTTGCCACCGATCGAAGCCTATTTGTAAAATTTGAATGATTTTGCTCGGTATGGAGTCGAGTGAATGATTTTAGTCTTCGAGTGAAGAAATAAAATGAAAATAAATATCTGATATGAACCAAAATGGCCTTAATGGTGTGCTATGACTTGGAAAAATATTTTTTTTAATGCTGCTACATTCGTAATAGCTTGATTTTCGTTGACAATATGACTTATAAAAATCAGACTTGAAGAAAAAATTATTACAGAGTAGACATTTTATTATTTCTAGCTGATAATCGACAATTTTGAGATAGCTTTTTAGCTATACCTTTATTTTTTCTTTTTATACTACACGAGCCAAATACTATCCTACCCTCATACCCGCCTCTTTCACCTTGAAAAGTTGCGGTTAAACAAAATCCTAGGGGTCGAGAGAATGTTTTTAATTCGTAATAATAATGTAGCAAGCTCGTGTAACTTGTGGTAATTTTCTGTGTTTTACGCACGCTTTTTAATTCTCGCCTTAAAAGTATGCTAATTTTCACGAAAAAAAAAAAAAAAAAAAAACACCAAACGTGGTATGTATACGTTCTTCATTAAAGAATGATAATAAATGGACGAAGAAGACAGAAAAAAAAAACCATAAAGTATACGCAACAGTTGAAACGAAAATAAACTCTGTACGATGCGACACGACACATGAAAATAATAACTGTATAACTAAGTAAGCAAGCCCGGAGTACGAGTACTTTTAAACGATAATTTGGAAATCACTGTGGGTCAATAAACCGATATAGTGCTGTGTTCGTCGATATAAATTTAAATTAATTTTTCACGTCGATAAGCTACGTGTTATTCGCGTTAAATTTACTCTTTCGCATTCGACAGCAATCAAGACAGTACCTATAACTACCTCTACAGTAGAGAGAGGTACGTAGCGTACACGATTTGAGATCAAATGTACGTAGGTACCTATAAATGCTCCGCTCTGCATATGGAATATTGAATAAACGAAGAGAAGAGGCGAACATTGACGAGAAAATCCAGGTATACGGATACGCAGCGCAGGGTGGTTTAAGCTAGAGCAGTTTTAAGAAACACTGTACGAATGTAAATGGCAAAAAGGGTCGCTTTTAAATGAAATTTTTTAAGAGGGGCGAGTGCGATGTGGTCTTTAATTGAATGCCGGCTCGACGACGTTCTTCTCCGGTTCTACACGTAGTACCTATATCTTGTTTTAAAACGTGATCTCGTGTTCGGATGACGCTGCTGTGGATGTGGATGTGGATGTGGCCGTGGCTGTGGTAGTTCGCGTTTTTATTAGGTATACATCTTTAAATATCATTACCATACCTTACGATTCTCAACGTGGTGAAAATTTTTTTCCTATCTTATTCGGCGAGTGTTTTGTGGTGACCTGGTGGCGCGAGTGTTTTTGTGCTTTGCACTTTTACTCATCTGCAAATTTAGTGTAATTTCTCCAGTATCCAAATGCCAAGCATGGTGCAAGATAATAGGTATGGAAATGATAATTAACGGTTTTTCAAATTTATACGTAATACTTACTTCGATTCTGTATTATCCTTAATTCGGGCCCCATTTTCGGCTAAAAGCCATTTATTATTGGGATGATACAGCAACAAGTATTATGTACGTGCATTAGGTATCATCTAATCCCTTTTGCGAAATATATATACCTACCTAATTTTCGCTGATATTTATTACATTTCGTACCGGTTTGGAACGAATCATTATTCGTTTTACATGTTCCGGTATCGTATTGAATATTTTTACGATGAAAACTGATTAAACTTACAGCTATTTATCTCGATATTTTATCAGCTTATAGTAGCGTAAAATGGTGTGCATAGCTTTCGAGCAATTAGCCACTTTACCATGTTCAATATTCAACTGTTATCTGGTTGAAAATTTTCAATATCACGGCGTGTAATGAGAATAAATTTAGTCTACGTGTTACGAGTTATGCAGTTTGAAATAATCCAACTCACAACTTTAAGGAAATTTCCTTTACAAAAACAAATGTTCATTTCGAAGCTTTTACATCGAGTATAAGTGTGTACCATTTTTTTTAGAAGAAAAATATATATATTATCGGAATAGTTTGATGAATGGTGTTTTTAGTTGAGCTGGCTGAGCAGCAGCTGCGAATAACATTTGTCGATTAAAGAATAAGAATTTCAGACCATCAGGAATATTTCCTCATCTTTGTGTGTTTATCGATATGTTCGAATGGCTCGAATTGCATGCTACCGAATTCGGATTATATGCCACATGTAGTTTGGTTTCCTCCGTTCGTGTAGTCTTTTCTTATGATAATTTTCTGTTTTGAAATTAACTCGTGTGTGTTAACACAAAACTGTACATGAAGTAATTTCTGATGAATCATTGCTTAGAAAATTTTTTCAAAAGCGGTTTTGTGCGGTATTTTATGAAATTTATGAGATGACAAGTTGTATAAGCAGTAAATTGTTGTAGCTTTGTTATTTCCTCAGCGATCTGGGTCATAGTTACCATACCACAGAGATTAGTCGAAAGTAAAATTACTTACCTACCAAGGTGCTTAGAAACTTGAATGGTTTTTTTTCTGTATTTTTTTTAATTTTTGTTTTCTTATAAGATCAAAAAAATGAGAATTCTGTGAGCCTTTTTTTTTTGTATTTGATATTTTATTCAGATGTCATTTCTAGTCCTCTAAAATGCACTCAAATGATCAACTTTTAACCTTTTTTAATTTTTTTAATTTTGAAAAAAAAAAACAATTCAATAAAAAAAACTTTTTAGCTTGATTTTTGTGAAATATCAGATTTATGTGGACTGAAAAATCTTCCTAATCAGTGGTAGGAGTAGAAGGTTATTTTGAAGTTTGAAATTCAGACCATCGAAATCCACTCTGAAGTCTTTTTTAGGGGTTTTGAAGTCTAATTAGGTCTGAAGTTTCTTAAAGGCGTCTGAAGGTTCTTGAAGGGTTTTGAAAACTCTTAAAGGTGTCTGAAAGTTATTCAGGAGAACTGATGTCTCTTTGAAGTGTTTTGAAGTCTCTTCAAAGGGTTTAGAAGGCTCTTGAAGGGCTCTGAAGGCTGCAGAAGGGTTTCAAAGTTTGAAAATTCCTGAGAAGGGTTGTAAAGGTTTTTGAAGGTGCTTGAAAGCTCTTGATGAGTTTTGAAGGTTTCCGATGACTCTGGAAGGATTTTGTCGGCTCTTAAAGGGTTCTGAAGGCTATTTGGGGTGGGGGAGGGGGTTGAAGAGTTTCAAAGTTTTGAGAATTCTTGAGAAGCGTTGCAGATGATTTTGAAGGCCTTTGAAGGCCTTTGATGAGTTAAAAAGAGTCTTTTGAAGGTTGTGGAAAACTTTCGTTTGCTCTTAAATGGTTCTGAAAGCTCGTAAAGGGAAGTAAAGGATTTTTAAACGGTCTAAAGGAGGGGTTTATACGATCAAATAATTTGTGTAAATCACCAATCATTTAAAAGAATTTAATAAATACTCTCGGGTGATTGGTGTTTTGCGCAAATTATTTGCTCGTATAAACTCCTGAAGTCTCTTTGAGTGGTCCTGAAATCTTTTTGAGGGATTTTGAAAGCTGTTGAAGGAGTCTAAAGGCGATTGAATGGGTCTGAAGTCTTTTCAAGAAATCCTGAAATATCTTTGAGGGATTTTGGAAGACTGTTGATGGGCTCTGAAGACCATTGAAAGAGTTTGAAGCTAAATAAATTGAAAAATTAGGAATATTAAAACATTGAAAAATTGAAAAAATTGAAACATTAAAAAAATTTAAAAATGAAAACGTGACGTTTTGATGTGACTTATTGGATTTTTGATTTCAAGTTTTTGATCAAAAATTCGCGATTTAGAAAAATTATGTATTATTTTTGTACATATTCAAGAATTTTTCTCTAAAAGGGAAAAGTTCCTAAACTTTTTTTTCGTAAGATGTAAACAGCATAAGTTTTTTCCGGATGTTGAAGTTTCAAAATTTCAAAAAAGTGGATTTTCTTAGTATCTGAATTCACATTGAATATTTTCAACGAGTTTAGTTTGTAATCTGGCTACAATTTTCATTTGCCTGTATCATTGCTCCCGATAATAACCAATCCCGAATTTTCATTATGTTTTCTTTAAAAAAAATTCAAATAAATGGTAGTATGCAATTTTTCCAAGAATTGGGAACCCAAAACATATGGAGTAGGGTGGGTTTTTAGAAATAATGGTCGAAGTTTGAGGTTTTGTTCTAAAATCCATCAAAGATGGTACTTTGAGCAAGATTCTGCCTACGAATTTTAAAGAAGACAAATAAAACCGATGACAATATGCATTTTCACGTTTTCAGTGAAACAGTATAAAGTGCAATAGTTGCACTAAAAAATTGCAAAAAAAGTTATATGATCCAATTAGTGTACTGAATCTCAAATTTTAGTGGAATGATTGCAATTTTTTGGGTAGTGGTTGCTGAAGAAATGGGAATGGCTCACCAACAGCCTGTCGAAGGGGAACTATGTTCATTTTTTTTAGCAACCATTATGCAAAAAGTTGCAATCATTTCTTAAACATTTGATATTCATTACATCAATTAGATCAAGTAATTTTTTGCAATTTTTTAATGTAACTGTTGCTTTATAATTTTTATGCTTTGACATATTTTAAATTCAAGATTGATTTTCATGAGTATATACTCACGCCTGCTGAAGAAAAGATTTTATGAAAAATTTACAAGTTACAACTCGTTATTGTTGTAGATACTTTTCAAAAATAAAACATCATGTTCGTACATTGTAGGGTACTTCTACTTTTTACATACCTACATGCTTAATTATGTTTTTACTTATACACCTACAATATTCTGTAGATAGTTCATTCTATACTCACCCCTTGGTATACACTGAGATAGGTATACTTTTTTTTTCATCTTGGTGTAATACCGGTTTCTATTTTCAAGTACAATTGTACATTCGATATGGCGAATTGCAAGCGACTTATTGGTAGAGGGTTAGTTTGGTCAGTGATTATAATTGGAGTTACCGGATTTGTATGAACTGGTATCGCCATTTTTTGAGCGGGTAATTTTACAAAATGGCGGAACGACGTGCGGGAATCTCTTTGGCAAGTTTTTATTTATCCGGTCGCGTGTTTTAACCCTTTTTTTTTCAACGAGGTAATCTAAAAGCTGACAAATGTTCGAATAAAGCGTCGCTTTTTTCTTTGGACCACGTGTTTGTTTAAAAAACGATCGATATTTAATAACAGAACTGAGCAAATGATGGGCCCACTTGGGTAATTTGATGATTTATGGTATGTGTGTTTAATTTTTTTTCAAGCGAGAATCTTTATCATTTAATGATATATTGATAAAACGTACAAGTAATAGTAGCACAGTTTAATATTTTTGATATTTATTTTGGGTTTGAGGAGTTTGAAAATGATGTAGAATGTGAAAGAGGGCAAAATAATATAAGGATTTTGTACATTTTGGTGTGATTATTTCCACTTTCGTAGGTTAAAATATATAAAATATAATTTTGTTTTGAAAAAGAATACACTTTTTAGATTTTTTCTCATTTCCTTCTTTCAATTTTATTGGGTATAAGTTTACTAGCCCGCCTCCTACCGCCGATTTTTCAACGACGAACTGCTCGTCAAGAATGTATACCTTCATCATATAATTACGTTCTCCCCAGATCTAAATTGCTCAAAACCTGCAACTGTGAGGCTTTGATTGATGTCGAATTAGATATATACGAGTGGGAATGACCTTGGGTTAAAATTTGAGGAGGGGATTCTGAGAGGTAAAAATTATGAAAGTTATTCTTTTTTGAACAAATCGATGAAAAATCGAAAGTTGTATTATATGTTTAAAGATCAGTTCGCTGTGTCAATTGGATGAGGACACACGGGAGGGGAAGTCTCTTTTTTGACAGATTTAGGGTGCATTACATGTGCTCGAATTTTCGGCCTTTCTGTGCTTTTTTGAAGGATCAAAAAAAAGTTTTTGAGTAGGTTAAGATCGGTTTTTGAGTAGGTTAAGATCGGTTTTTGTTGTTTCTCAAGTTGGTCCTTTGCATTTCTACCTGAGAGGACTTTAAAAAAATAGGAATTTTAACCGTTAAAAAATTATGCCAACTGTGAACTATTGATCATGTCCAAAAACGTAGAAAGAAATTTTGATGTTTACAGAAACGTAAGGGGTAGGAAAATCGACTACACGATCACTGATATTCTGGTGTATAGAAGGAAGAGGTCGAGTACTCAGGCTTATGAGAGGCTGCCAAGACTATTTAATGCTATGATATGATTGACCGTGTTATATCAACTAGATGGGAGCTTCATTATTGGTTGCTGGAAGAGTGGAATGATCTCTTACTCCATGGATGAAAATAAAAACAAATATTAAAATGCTGTATCTGCTTCGTTCATTTTATGTATTGTACCGGGTGTTCCGGATTAATCTCGTTGTCCTTATGCCAGTGATAGGTCAACTCATGACACTTGCATGTTCAACGGTTAGCATACCCAAAAATTGAAGGGGCTGAGATATGCTACATTTTCACCTAAACTTGTTGCTTATTTTGAAAATTTATAGAAAAAAATTAATAATGATAAAAATTTGCTGTTCGCTCTAAAATGTAGTGTATACTCTCGAGTATGTGTGGTATAAAAAATCAAAGAGTGGGGATAAAGTGGTTCGTAAAATATGACAAAATAAATACAAAAAAACGCGATTAATAATAATTTTTTTAGTTCTTTGTGAATAACTTTTAAAAAAGCTATTATAAGCACTTTATTGAAAAATGTGAAAATGAAAGGGAGAGCATTTTCAAATTAGTATATTTTTTCCTCCATTGCGAGGCAACCTTTCAAAGTTTCTGCTCAGACTATTGGGTGGTGAGTGTACTTCTACTTTTTCTCATATTTATCTTCAAGATTGGATTTTTCCTTTATAAGTTTCTTCTTGGGCCATTGAGTGGAGAGTGTTTTGCTTCTCTCAGATTTACCTTCAAAATTAAAATTTTTTTCCTATTTTTGTCCAAAAATGACTAGATAATTTTTTTCTTCAATTCATATTTTTTTCTCCATATAAATGTAACAACCCTCGGGGGTTACTACCTGAACCACTGAGTTGAAGATGCTCTCCCGATCATTTTGAAATTTTTTAGTGAAGTGCTCATAAAAGCCTTTTTAAAAGTTGTTCACAAAAAACTAAAAAGATTATATTAGTCGTGTTTTCCTGTATTCATTTTGTCATTTTTTATGAGCCACTTCACCACCACCTTTGATTTTTATATCACATATACTTGAGAGTATACACTATGTTTTAAAGCAAATAGCAAATTTTTATCATTACTAATTTTTTTTCGATGAATTTTCAAAATGAGCGCCAGGTTTTGGTGAAAAGGAAATTTTATTAATAGCAAATCTCAGTCCCTTCAATTTTTTGGGTATGCCAACCACTATACATGTAAGTTTTATGAGTTGACCTATCACTGGCATAAGGACAACGAGATTAATATGGAACACCCGGTATATGTTGAAAAATTTCGTTATTCTATGATGTAATCAGAAAGCCCAGCTTATTCGCACATCGCGCATAGAGCTGGGAAAATACTAAAAAATTGTCAATGTATTTTTGAAAATAATACACTATGTTCGTTCGTTTGTTTCTTCCTTCCTTCCTTTCTTCCTTCCGTCCAAATTGAACTACGAGATTAAAATTTGGCAAGTAAATTTAGTAGTAGTTTTAATTGTACTTTTTGAAGGAGGTTGACTTTTCAGTCCCATTTGCACTCTCTTAAAGCTCTGAAAAGGTGGATTTCTTTAGGCAATATACGCTGTTGTTCTCGTCGGTTCCCCGTACAACTCCTATTCAAATTGAGTTAGGGTGCTAAAATTTGATATGCTGATTTTTAGATTGCATTACACCTCTTTTAAGACCAAGAAAAAAGGGATTTTTAGATAGTTTTGTCATTTTTCAAATTGATTCTTCATACAGGCCTGCTTCAAATTGACTCATTAAGATTGTGAAATTCGCCAGCTGTATTTCGTAAGGTTTACAAATATAGCTTTTTTGAGTTTCAACCGTTCAGCTCAAAATCAACTACTTCATCTACCCGTAGCATGGGGGGGGGCGAGAGGAACTCCCTTCCTTCACTTATATTAAGTTGTATGTGGGATTCAGGAAAATTTCAGGCTGTAAGTTGTAAAGTTGACAAATTTCAGCCATAGTTTTTGGCAAGAATATGCCTCGGAGCTGCAGCCCTACTTTTTGCTAAGTTGTGATCTCATACATAGGACAATGGCTGTTCATAGGATCACTTATTATCATTCATTTTGCAACGATTATGGAGCAAGCAACGCTTGAGGATAATTTTTTGAAAAATATTCGATCAAATAATGTCATTATTTTTGCTATTGGAAATTGTTCGCGTACCGCGTTATTCTGGTGCAAAGTTCGAATTCAAAATTGATGATGACATAGTTCACGTATACGGTCTATGGCGTGGGCAACGTGCCATTAAAATCGCCGTCAGTCAATTTCGGAGATCGCCAATACCCTATAATAATATGCATACTTTTAAAAATAAAACCGCAGTCTGTTTCTTATCTAAAATATGCTCTGAAACGTCGAGATCACCACTATCTGTTTCTAAAGAGTTGGTAATTTGAGCAAATTATTTTTATCACGGTTACCTACTCGTATTATATTATATATGGGTCGATTCTTTTAGCACCAAAATTCATAAATTCTCGTTTTGAAAAATTCCATTTGAATAGAAAGCCGAGTGAGGTGGGAGCGAGTAGAAGTATATGCGTGTATATAAAAAAAAAAAGAAAAAAAAAACGTGTGTTTTGAAAAGATTGTAGCCTAGCCGGCGCGATGTACAAAGATGGTATCACGATTACGACAATATGTATAGGTAGTGTGGAGTTTTTTCAAGTTTAGAATACGAACACGTTCCGGTATCAATAAAGGAACCGCTGTGGAAAATATGTATGCGTAACTAGTAGATGTGGCGGTATGTTCGAAGCTGCGAGAATACAACTATACGAGTACCTTACCTATACCATTCAGTATGACGACCAATAGGTATTTCATTCCAGTGATTCTTTTTAATACTCGATATTATACATTGTCAGTACATTATACGTATGTATAGGCAGAGAGGTACGTACTTTTTAGTAGAGTACACCTTTTCAAATAATTATGTAATATTAAACGTACCGAAATTAATTTCAGTAGTATATAAGATACCTGATCCTGGACCACATTTTATTTCTTTGGATTTTTAACCGAATTCATCTTGTATTCATCTATTAAGCAACCAATAAAAACAATT